>SZWC01002458.1:90513-128233 GCA_023375785.1 Penium margaritaceum | reverse complement strand
TAAGGCAGGGGAAGATGGGTACACGTTTTGACACGTTTAGGATATGCTCCCCGTCCTCTAAGCGACCACACCATGTATAGCATGCAAACTAACTCATCCCATGCCACTTCCTATACATGATTCTACAAGATGTGCCCTAAGCCAATTGGCCTTTTATGTGCCCTGCATATAAGTGCAATGGGGTGTGGTCGTGAAGTCTATTACATGCCTTGCACATGGATGTGGCATATGAGATGCCCTTGTGTAAATCGTAGGCTTGGGAATGCATTTGCACCCCAACAGTCTTGAGCTCATTTGCACTCATGCTTGCACATGCATTTGAATGTGTACATACACTCACACATGAAATGACACTCACACTTAAATTCACTCTGCACAATCATGCACTCAGTCGCCCATTTGCACTTACACTTGTGCAAGCACTAGCGATGGTACTCGCTCACTCGCTGAGTCCCCATCCATGCATACAACACCACACTCATGCTTCCATTCAACCCTATGTTTGCACATCTACTTGAACACAACAATTAGTTCACACTCGCACTTGCACCCACCTATATTTACACACTCACATACACCTGCGCACTCATACCTGCTCTGACCTAGGGCAGTTGCCATGACATCCTAGATGCCTGTTGACACCTTTCATAGTTTTCTACAGCCTTTACAATTTTCTCAATGGACTGCCCCAACGCCTGATTTTCATCTTACGACTTGTTTGTCCACCAATGGACCCACAAATCAATGCATCTTGTATTCATAGTGTCTGGCTTGATATCTTTCATCTTTAGATTCATGTAATGGTGTGTTTAGATGCATGTGCATAAAGTTACAACTAAAACAGTAGTTTTGGGCCCAATTTTTGACAAATTTTACCCTGACACGTGTATCAACCGCCATGTGTCACATCAACTGCTTTTATGTGAGCTTGGCATTTAACATCTGTCTTTGCACACTGAAGCGATCAAAGCTTATAAGATTCTACACATTTTTCCCAGCAAAACACTTGTTGTCCTTGCACTTGCCTTGTGAAATAGTGCATCATCTAACAATGTTGCCACGTCAATAAGAGAATTAACTAAGAAGCATTTAGCATTGCTTTATGTGAAAAGCTGAGTTGTTAAGGATACCACATGATAAACGGTGCTTTCAAAGGTAGAGAGGAGGTGAATTAATGCTTCAAAATGTAAGAATTGGTGGAGTGAGATCCTACGTCTAAGGGATATGTGCACTTCCCATCTCACATTGACTTGTATGCATCTTCACAACGCATAAGCTAAACAGTGACATATCTGCAATTTGAAATAATAGCATCCCATGTCCCATAGTAAAGAAAACCTATGCACCATTCTGTGTTATCATGCCTTATGAGTAACATGCATTGCTCACCGGGCATATCAAGGAGGGTCACGTGACACCACACCGTTGCAAGTATCACAGTTGAAAGATCACCCCTTTTCCACTTTCTTCTTTTGACAAACAAGCTCTTATATGGGTCTCTATTGAGGGTCGTCTAATTTTGTGCAAGGGTCATTGCTTGATCACAATCAAGGAAAAACACCCTTCTTTCATTCTTTTACACACAAAAACCCCCCTCTTTCACTTGCAAAACCAAGTCAAAGCACATCCCAGATGACATTCACGATTTTTTTCTTTCATGCTTGCGAGAGAACCTACGGGGTCCGGTGGCAGCGGGGTCAAACATGTTTCCTCTCAAGGCATAGAGAGCCTTGGACCCCCCATGCAAACCTAACATAAACTCCCTGTTAAATGGTCCAAAATCTCTCAAAAAAGGAATTTGTGACCGTTCGGTAGAAATGATGACATCAACACTGTGATAGAACATGAATGCAACATTGACGTTGCAATCGTGTCACTTGCTTTTGAAATGATCATTGATTTTCTTTGTGGCCTAACTCCGCTTAACCCAATGTTTTGATCTCCAAACATTTTTTGGGCCAATTTATGCACAAAATGAATACGGTACTCACTTAAAACCGAAAATGTGTAGTTTACCCAGTTTTTCAAGAGCACACCAGATTATGCACACTATGTCTTGTGCTACAAACAAATACATGTCACACTGGTTGGAGAGTTATTCTTTTTTGAAACACTTGATTTCAAACGAATCATTTCTACACTTCACTGTTCACATATGATATTTCTACAACCCATGCAATGAACCACGGCCCATTCTCTGTCCGAATCACTTTATGTGAAGAATAACTTAAGACAATACATATGTTTGCATAAAAGAACTATTGACCCCTACTTTAAGAGGCCATTTCAGCTAGGGGTTCTCAATTCAGACAACCAAGGTAAAGATGACATCATACACAGGAAGTAGCTATATTAAAGCTTCCTCATAATAGAAGACAAACCATTGCTATCGTATGTTTACATTGACAATGCTTGAATGGAGAACACTTATTGGATATCATGCTCATGAGATAGGTTGCCAGGTGGACATTGCCACATCTTTTCCACATGCAACTAGCGCCATGAGGCGGATATTCTAAGAGCACTCAACATGTTGTCAACATTTCTCACTTACATGTGATGTGCCTCCCTTCGTTGGTTTTCTGGTCTTATGTGCATGGTTGGCCTAAAATATTTTTCCATACCCTCCTAACTTGTTATGCCCCTTGCATGGTTAAAACAATTGCCGTAATGCATGGTTGTCCAACCGCCATGCAATGTGGATGTTCACTGTCGTCATCCGTAGGGGTCATGACCTTTGAGCCATTCTTATTGGTTGCTCTTGAAATTCGTCATGTTCTGTCAATTTTACCCCTTCATCGCACACAAAATCTCTCTTCTGGATGGCTCTCTTCCTCTCCTTGACAACGAGTGCATTTTCCCAGTCCGTATGGTGGGTATGATGCATGTTACGATGCATGGATAACATTGTTGTACTCATTATTGGCCACGATGGCTGCCATTTTCTAAGGCTCACACGGGGACTACTCCGACAAGAACAACAACAATCCTCTATAGGTATCTGTCTTCCGTTACCACCTTGAGACCTCTATCCTCTTTATAGAGTGGGAGGAGTATGAGTACAACTATCATGTCAATGTTTTGGAGTGCATGACCACACGCTCTCCAGAGAAACCTAAAGAGGAGATGATTCGGACTAGAGGAATGCAATAAATCCGTCTGTTTTTTTCATGTAGGTGGATTCAACCAAATCACTATGTACGTATGGCGTTGTAGTAGAAGGGACTGGACCTCCTATGATGTCAAAGAATGATGTTTTCATACCACCAAGTACATTGTGTTGCAGATGAGGGTTTTGATGCAGTTGCCTAGCATTCTTTTCTTTTCCTGTGTGTAGGATCATCTCAAGATGACACTCTTCAAACCCTGCCAAAGGAAATTACAAAGATGAGCAAGCCGCTCTTGTTCCACGATCACACAATTGCAAGGGAAGATGAGCGGATTTTGTGGATTTCCCGGGTGGCCAAGCCTTCTCAGACATGAAGGCTTGGCGTGAGGCGGTCTAAGATTTTTCTATTGACACCAACATGTCACTGTCCTTGATCCCTAATGAGCCAATGACAATTGAGATCCACTACGGTCAATGGAAGGCCGCCAGCTAAGGATGGTTGTTCAAGGCTTGCTACCTATCCAAGCACGATAACATTGCCGTCATTGAGTATGTTGATGGGTACAAGGGTATCCCTAACACCAGGAAGAGTAACTAGGCGCTTCATACTGCATCGTAACTACATCACATCAAGCATAATGTCAAGAAGAAGTCCTCAACCAACACCAAGGCCCTGCAACAAATTTTCAAGGCTTGCAGAGGCAAGAAGGTGCACTACCCAGTTGTCTACCGGGCCAAAAAGGCGGCACATAAGAACCTCATTGGAGAGAAGATGATTTCCTGACTTGTATTCCCAATGTACATTACAAGATTTGTGCAAAAAAAATTGTAGTCAATTTTGCATCCGTCCTTATTGCTATTGACCTTGTGTAAAAATGGGTTCTTATTGACTGGATGGCTTTCAGTTGAAGACAATGGACCCCCAAGCAATTGCGTACACAAAGCATGAAAAGAACCATCTATTTCTTTGGGCCTTCATTGTACCCAAGGCAATTTGCAGGGTTTTAATTATGGCTGTCACCTTGTCGCCATGGTTGATACTCTCTTAAAAATGGCTTCAATCAGTTCCTACTGATTGGTAGCATTGGAACACCAATAACCAATCGGCTCCAACAACATGGCCGTTGTGTGGCTAAGAAGACACGGACAATTGGACAAGTTTTGTGCACCATCTGTCTCGGGTGTATCCCACGGCAAGAGACCATGGCACGGCCATCAACTCCAACCATGATGGCGGATTGCTAGCTGATGTGGCCTGCGAGGTGCCGGGTGTAATGTAATTTTTTTTCACATAGTACATTCGCGAGGACATCAACGCTAAGGCTAACAGGCCCACAACCAACCTTAACTAGAACCTTGAGCCTGCCATCACTACCAAAGACTTAAAGCACATCCTGCCTGAGTTGTCACATACATCCAAACAGGGTTCGGACTACATAGTCGATGGTGATGGAGAACCAAGAATCATGTTGGACAAGTTGATTAGGGTCCGTTGTACAGTGGCATATGGCAGAAAAAAACCCCGAGAAATGCGACAAAGTGATTGAACGCCTGTATCATGGACCTCTGACACCTCTACCCCTTTGGCTACTTTGCATCGGAATATGTTTTGGTACATACATTTTTTGGAGAGCAGTGTCAGCTGGCGTATGACCGTGAGATGATGCTCGTCCTGCTCATCATCCTGGCGAGATCACTCTCTAGGACCATGTTAAGCCAAAGAGCATTCCTGGCCGTGCGGTAAACTTTGTTTGTCGTTTAATCAAGTTTTTGGGCCACAACATTGGTAGAAAACAAATGAATAGGACCTAAAAAAGGTCCATATGATTGTTTATTAGTTGCAGCTAATCAACGTTTGGGCCATCTAAGCACTTTGAGGATTTTGTAGCTATTATAATTTCTTTATATAGGTCCACGCCTAAGTGCTTGTGTCTCTCTCCATTCTTACTTACAAAACCACCGCAGAACATTGGGCAAAAGCTAACAAGAAGCATGTAACTTTGTACGGAATTCTCTAACCTGAATGCCAACCTTCTGAGTGGTGGATCCAATGATGGACTACATCGTGACCACCGACATATCTGATCTAGTGATCCGAGATATTCTCCCATAAGACAACAATTGAGAAGAACCAGTCAGGTACAAGTAATGAAAACTATGAGGACCACAACTCAACTATATAGTGCACAAATGAAAGATACTCGCAGTGCTACACATTGAACATTTGATAGTGCTACTTGAAAAACAAACGATGCATCATTCACGTCATCCACCATGTGCTCAAATATATAAGGACTTGGAAAACGTGCAGTTTTCATATGTTTGTAAAAACAATGACATAATTGTGTGTTCATGAGAATAGTGACCCTTTTGACCGCCCTTTCAGAAACTATGTCATTTATGTGTTTCCCATGCCATGTACATTGATAAGCAAAGGTTAGCAATGAGAATTTAAATCAAGCATGAAGTGATGGGAACTCATAGCTAGGGTCTCATTTTGTCAACCTCAAAACTTTATGTGGTAGGTCTAAACTTTGTGTCATATTGTCACATTCTTTCTTTTATTAAGAGAGAGACCAAAGAAATGGGCGAATCTTTCATCATCTAGTTTTGATGAAATGTGCACTAACATGGTAAATGCAAAAAATTCTGACATTTGTGTACTCCCTTGCAAAAACGTTTTACTTCATTGTTTTGACCTTCTTGTAAGCCCCCATAAGAAAGTAACATTTTGTGTGCCCCTTTGAAATGGTGACATTTCTCCATACCCCTCCAAAAATATAACAATTTCATTTCCCCTCTAAAAAGGTGACCTTATTACACTTTCCTTAAGAAAAAAAAAAATTGCGTACCCATTTCAAAACCTCGCTACAATTGCATTTCCCCCCCACGTCTTCATTACCAATGATTGCGGGCTTCCTCCACGTAGGCAAGCGTCACACCTAACAAACTCAATTCACCGCGGGAAGTCACAGTGAGCACGGTTCTTAGTGTTGATCAACTCGTTCATTGCAAATCGTGTGGAACGTGTTTGATTGTTCATTGTGGACTTGATGGCGCATACTTCTCTGTGTAAAAGTTTATTCAACAGTGGTGTTCCACCATGCACTCGCAAGTAGCATGCATGTTTTTATTTTTTCTTCTTCCATACTCATGAAATACAGTGATGTTGTGCCAGTGATGAAATGAATTTTATTGATAACGTAAAAATCGAGATGAGGAGAAGCGATGTCAGTGAGCGGAAGTTAAGCCAACAAGTGTTTTTCCAAAAATTATGTGACCGGCGAGGGTTGCTACAAGTTGCTTCTCCACTTGGCTTGTAGCAACTCTTTAGGAGCTCGGTAACAACACCTCAAAATTTTTGCCTTCATCATGAGGTGTGAATTAAAAAGATTAGTTAACGCTTTGTTCATGTGGTAGTGTGATACAACCGAAACACGTTTCTACGGGCTTTGCTCTGACCGTGGATGCCCAACAAAGACCCCCTAATTGTCGTTTTCTTAAGAGGGGGAATGCAAAATGTGGAACCAAGTTGCTAAGAGGCAATGTGACACCGGCCATAGGCTTGTAGAAACTTTGACACATTTAATCAAACGAAGGGGATGAATTGTTGTAGACTAACTCCTCATAGGGGAAGGATTGGCAATAGAATATGAAAGGTTCATGCATGAAATGTTTTTTTTCACGTATTCTGAAACATTTGTGGCAACGTTGACCCCCCTCACTATCCAAAACCGGGGGAACTCATTTTGGGTGCTCGACTAATTGCTACATCTTATTACTCCTTCAACGGTGTAGCAATGCCTAGAAACTGGCATCTAGGAATCAAAACACACAAGGAAAAATGTAATCTGCCAACATGCTCACAAGGGTCACTTGTTTGCTTTTCCTTGCATGCGCTTTGCTAGCAAACTTGCATCTGAAATCAGAAACAAAAGAATGGATCACGTTCATTCTGCGGATTAATTTGCACCAATTCTGAGTAAAACTCACTGGCAGCACAAGGTGCGTAAATAAATGTGCTCATGTCAAAAATTTGCATTGTCAATTTTACATACAAACGTGTGCGAAACCCTAGCTTTGTGTGAGTGAGAGACCACTTCCACTTCATTTGACGTAAACAAGGCCCAAAACCTCAACAACATGAAAAACCTCACTCAACAGGAATGCAAGCATAGGGGTTGAAGGCAACCCTAGATGATACAATACATGAATGAAGATAACTACATAAAATCTTGTACTTAGTTAGAACCAACAAATGCATTTCAACACTTGTTACAAGGATGGCAATCCACTTGTTATTTATGCTAAAAATGTTTTCAAATTCATTCACATCAAGAATTTATTCTTGACATGAGTCGTTTTTGTCTTTCTACATATCTATGGAGATTTCATGATTAATGTATTTACATGTTAAGAACGTGATCTCCCAATGTTGAATGCTATGAGATGGCAAGGAACTCTTATGATGCATGCAATGTTAAAAATTGATTTTCATGGCATATAAGATCACTAAGGTTTTGGGTTGGAAACCAGGGGATATCACATGAAGAAAGAAAAGCATGCACATCTAAAACCTAAGAAAAGAAAAGCACGAAAACATTTTTTGCACCTGTTTTCTTTTGAAGAAATTTAAATGAACACATATGTCATAAAAAAGAAAGATGCATGGCTGGTCATAGGAAAATACCAAAAGCAGATCATGTTTACAGGTCTAAAGTTGATATTGAGTTTTAAGTGTAGCAAAACCTAATGTTCACATCATCCTATCCGTGGATCAATAAATACAAAAGAATTAAGCCACTTTTACACTTCAGAAATAGTAGTGTTTTTAGCTAAATGCTTGGAGTGGGAAGTGTCCAGTAAACATGTAAAAATGCCCAAAAATGAATGAGCCAACCTTGATACATTTGTTGCTCTACGTGAACTTCATGGCGTGAGTGATTGTTTGAAAAATAGAAAAATAAAAACCATGCAATGCCATGCATACACAAGTTTCCAAACTTTGTGAGTGGGCATTTTTGTCATTGAATATTGGCCACAATGCGTCGAACTCCCGGTTTTTACAGTGTTTGGCCGAGGGCATTCTCATCAGCTGCCCTCACCTCTAGTGTCCTATTCTGGATGTTTCAAAAAACTCTGACCACCATCCATGAAGGCTGACATACGTTTCACTAACTAATTTATGTTTCAAAATTGTTAGGTCAAAATCTCGACAGCGCTAGACTTTTACAAAGATTCTCCTGTATATTCTCAAAGCCCCCGGTCTTCTCGCTAAAGCTGTTTGAAGTAGCCACCAGCGGCACAACCTTGCACACGTTGCTTGGTCCGAACACCACGGACCTGACTCTCATTCTCCGCATTGTATACACGTGTGCAACTCACATGAAACTTGTCATCAAAGTACACTTAAAACTTTATAAAAGTAATTCACTTTTCCTTAATCAACAAATTGTCTTTTCTTCTATATCTCATCCCTCTGAACCACCTAATCTTTGCTTGGAAAAACACTTGGTATCACATTGAAGCAATGCTAGCGGTAAAAATCACACATTAACTACCTTCGATGATATTGCATGAGTCCTTGATGCATTACCGTTCTTTGAGAGATCGTAGAAATTCTGACCACAATGGTGAACAAAGCAAGGGCATCCAGTGAAAATGGGCACTTTTCTGTGGGTACTCAGTGATGGAGGATGAGTAGCACGCAAACACAGATGCAATCCAAGTAAACCAGAAGACAACTACAACCTTTGCGGCAAACAGTGCAACACCAAAGAAACCGATGGCCAATCAGGTGATGGGTCCCTAAGGGGGCTCATCATTGGATGCCCCTCTGCCGTTGCATGTCGAGCGAACACATAGCACAATGGGAGGAACTGGCTGACAAATGCAAATCAACATAATCATGTACAAAAAGCAATTAGGACTTGCGAGCCTCAACACCCATCTACTTCAACAACTTAACAAGCTGATGGAGGAGCTTTGAGTGTCTAGTGCACGCAAAGCACTAATCACTGAGAGAAAAATACAAATTTCTAGTGAACCTCAAATCTAATGGCACTTCCTGAATCATTCAATCAATAGTCAATATGTGGCTGATGACTTTGATGGTGTAATACATAGCTGCTTAGGTAAACAAAGAAAAGAAAAGAAATAGCATTTGCGACCTCTCATTTGCATGGCACGACTTTGAGTTTCTGGTCTAACCTCAAAACCATCCATTGACACCACAAGACTTGAGGGGCCAAATCACTACCTCACGCAACCTCTCTCACGTTGTCAACCGCAGGCATAATACCTCTCAAGCACATTTTTTAAATGTGACACAACTCTCTCACGCCACAAAAAACATGGAGTGACTTCTTGCTTGCCACCCTTGCTCATTTTGAGATATGAAATAAGAAGTGTGATGTACGGTACGTACACCAATGTATGTGACAAGTGCCAGTGTGGTTTGGTGAACTTTGAATAACTGTTGAATCATTGTCTCTACTAACCTCGCCCCTAAAAAACATTGTTTCACATACAAAAATGATCTTAAGCAAGATATTCGGCAAGTTATCGCCATTTTGGCATCCAAGATGACCTTTCATGAAGGATTGTTGGAGCCAATCTCAACAACAATGCTGACTACACTGCTTGATGTAGGACTCCAATGGTTTGGGATCTCAAGGCCACAATCCTTCTCATCATATATGACCAATCATGTCACTACTGAAACCATGTATCAACAAGTGTATTCGTAATTGAACAAAACAGTGAACATTGATTGTTCACGGAAACAACTAAATATCACATAAAGCCCATCATAGTTTTCATTCTATACAAGGAATGTACATCAAGGCTTTGCTGCAATGATTTCATGTTGATGTTTTGTGATAAATGTTTGCAAGTAGAATTACAAATTCTCATGCATTGATTGTCAAGTGTGTGAATTCAGGGTGATTAACTATAACTCTTAATCATGGTGGAGGAAAGTTGCAATCGACAAGAAACCTTGTCACCGATGGAGATTGACATCGTTCATTAACACGATCAACAACTCTATGAGAACGTTCAAATTTGGGCCATATCTTGCGTAACCGTCAAAACCAGCATCAACAAAACCAAAAGGGAGGGACGTTACACAAAAAGAGTGAGGAGACGAGAAACAAATAGGGCAAGATTGGACGGCGAGCCTCTTGTCTTTGGAGAAAATGTGCATCATGCGATCACACATCTAAGATTTCCACATCACCGCACATGAGGGTTCTTTGAATTAAAAAATTCAACAATGGGTACGAGGACGACCAACTCGCAATTCTACTATGGATACAACCAGGGAATTATAAGAGTTTTAGAACAGTAGTTGTATCACTAGATGGAGGAGTTTTTCATACACTTGGGAGCAACGACATGGCTCAAAAGATGGCTTTGTATACCAAAATAGAAGTGTTCAAAATAAGAATCAACAATAAACAACTAAATATCCATTGACATCACGAACTAGTCAAAGAGTAAATTAGAGGTCTGCACAAAGTAACAATCTGAAGGAATTGCCTAATGAGCGACCACAAAATCATCCTCTGTGAGTTTTCATGTACCAGCATAGTTTATCGTTAAGTTATAGCATCACATTAGTCTACGTGAGCATCAAAGGCAACAACCAAACATTCCTTTGGTCAAGAAAACCATGACACATCGGAGGTTAAGGGAAGCAGCATAGGTGGAAGTAACAAAGGTGAAAGTAGCAAGGGTGGAAGCAGCAAAGGTGGAAGGAATGAAGAAGGTTTTAGCAGCCACAAAACTCCAGCCAATATCTATGCACATGGTTAAGAGGTACCTGAAACGTGGAGCCCATGTGTAGTCCATGTAAAAGTAAAGGAAGCTGAAGAAATTGCAGCTGCCAAGGCAACAGTGACAACCTTGAAATCTGAAATGTTTGAAGCAGTATCGGAGGATATTGTGACACTCATCAAGTAGTTCAAATGGATGTTTCCTGGTGAACTACCCTAAAGGTTACCTGTGTAAAAGAACAATCATCATTACATAGACTCCAACCCTGCAAGAAGAAAGGGAACCAATCTGATGAGCGACCTTCAGCTGAACAAATTGAAAAGGCAGCAAGACGTGACCCCTAGTTAAGGGTTCATTAGACCTTCCACATCACCATACAAATCACTCATATCTGTTTTCAAAAATAGAACACAAGAGATTCAAATGTGCGTGGACTACAGCGCGTTGAACGACATCACCATGAACAACCGCTACACTCTCCCGCCAACTGGAAAAAGTGTTTTACTAACTTGGTGGGGCTCAAATCTTAAGAAGAACGGACTTATGCAATGAGTTTCACAAGATTTCCATATTATAGAATGACATTTGGAAGATGACATTTTTCACCATATATGAACACTTGAATTTCAGGCTCACGTAAACAAGGCTAAAAGAGGCCCGATAAAACTTATGGAAATGAAGAACATTATAGTCGGCCCATGCCTTGACGTCTTTGTCAACGTGTACCTCAATGAAATCATAGTGTACAACCACATTGTAGTGGAGCACAACGGACATCTTAAAACAGTTTTCAAAGTTTCATAAAGAAAAATGCTTCATATCACTCTTGAAATATGAGTTATGTTGTTATTCAATCGAGTTTTTGGGCCACATCGTCGGTGGTGGACGAGTCACCATGGAGCCAAAAAAGGTGCGATTATTCATTGATTTGCCAATAACCATACATGTTCAAGATGTCCACGTGTTTTTGTTCTCTTGTAAACATTGTTGTGAATTTGTAAAGGACAATGCTCAACTACCAGTGCCTCTCTTCAATGTTGCTACAAAAAACCATAATGTGGACTTTGGCGGATAGTAAACAAGAAGCATTCACCTAGTTGAGAAACGTTCTCATCTCGATGTCAACCTTAAGTTTTGAAGATCCAACAGGGGTCTACATCATGACCACCAACGTGTCCAATCGAGCCATCAAAGCTGTTCTTCTCTAAGATAGCAGAAGTGGGAAACAATAAATGGTGTACATGATTAGAAATCTGGGGGGGCCTAAACCCATTTATGTCGTCCAGGAGTACGAAATCTTGTAGCTGTGTATGCATTCAAAACATGGTGGTATTACCTAGAATTCCAACAATGCCTTGTCTACACCAACAACCACGCATTGTAATATCTCTAGACTCAGCCAAATGTAAGCAGTCAACACATTTGATGGACGAAGTTCCTCGAGTGCAACTCTAACTATGACATGGAGTATCAGCCTAGAAAAACTAATACAATAGATACTCTACGTCTATGACCACATCTCATGGTCAAGAGAAATTCTTTACTTGCCAAACAAGACCTGCACCTAGTGGGACTGTTTGTCAAAGGTTACAAAGAGTTTGGCCGGTATGATAAGACCAGTTTTTAGCTCAATGATCCCTAATGGTCATAATAAATCACTGGCCAACTTTTTGTTCCATGAAAATCAGAGCTACAGAGAATGTTATTTTAAAAATGCCACAACACAAGTCAAGGTGGAAACTTTAACGAAGACAAGTTCCTCAAGAATCCAAGAACATGTTAGTGGTGGGAAAAGATGCTTATAGATGTGTGAAGCTTAAGTAAAGAAAAAAAATCATCGCACAAGGCCACCTGGCCTCCTCCAATTGTATGTTTTCCCACGTAACAATGGTTCAATATCATAATGGACTTCATGACGGGACGGCCCCGCCTCTCCCAAGTGGTAAGACACAGTCGTCATCAAAGTGAAAGGATTTTAGAAAATGTGACACCTCATCTTGATGACGGTCACCATCACCGTAGAAGGAACAGCACATCTGTTGTTGAAACTAGATTGTACGATTCCATGGTGTGCCATGTACCATCGTTACCAACACTGAAAGCCGCTTCAATAGTCATTTTTGGCACAAACATCTGGTAGTTTTATCCTACTATCAACGCTGTTCCATCCTCAAACGGAAGGGAAAATGGAATAGACCAAGAAGATGCTAAAACATCTTCTTTTCATGTTATGGGAGCCACATGACACTGATTGGGCATCCAAGGTTCCAATCGTAAAAGTTGCATCAACTCCACCACTTCCACAAGAACATATAGCATCCCCTTTGAAGTGGTTTAAGACAAAGTTCACACCATACGGGCTAGATTACAAAGTCAAAGCAAAATAATGTGATCGGTATCCATCAAAGGGACTTCACAAGTATTTGGGAGGAGGTACGACATACTCTTACAAGGACTCCAAAAGCTATGAAGAAAGCAGCCAACCAACATCATAATAATTTTGTGTTAAGCATTGGCAATCGCATCCATCCCAACTCAATGAACATGAAAACATGAGAAAAGGACTTTGCAAATCTCAAATGATGATGGTTGGGGCTGTTTTAGATCAAGCGAATGTGAACCCATATCATCGCGCGACTTTGCCTATGTGACAGCATGGTGATCCACACTATCTTTTGCATTAGCAAACTCAACCACTATCGCAATCCCAATATGGACATCCCGGTAGAAACATCTTACCCCCACCTTCAATGGACGTTTAAGGAGATACAATACGTTAATGAAAACATGGGCCATCACACGTCAACCTTTGATTTGTCATGCTTAAGGAATTTTGGCAAACTACTCTAACCTCCTGTGTTTTGTTCTAGAATATTGTAAATAATTTGAACCCTCTTGCTTTGTCTTTTTTTTTGCTAAATCTATCCATTGAAAAGAGAAGACAGCCTTTTGAAATATTTGACTGTGCTTGTTATAATCTGCTTTTCTTCCTCTTCTTCAAACCCATTATGCAATGGGTGGCAAAAAAACTTCCTTCTACTATGTGTTTGTGCCGATTTGTGCCGGCGCTCCTTCCTTCTTTCATGTGTGAAAAGTAACGATTCAAAAAATTGAATCCACATGGAAATCGGTGACATTCTATCGCGGGCCCCATGAGCCCATTTGTGCCAAAAAATAAGGAATGGGAAGATGGCAACGTGCTTTGACAGGTTCACAATAGAGTAGCAGTCCACTGAGCAACCACACCATGTACAGCATGCAAATTGACTCATCCCATGCCATTCCTTGTTCATGGTGCTAGAAGATGTGCCCCAAGCTGATAGACCTTTCACGTACCCTGCTTGTAAGTGTAATAGGGTATGGCCATGAGGTCTTCTATGTGCCCTGCATGTGGATGTGGAATTTGACATGCCTTTGTGCAAACCTTTGACTTGGGAATGCATTTGCACCCTAGCAGTGTTGAGCTCATTTGCACTCATGCCTGAACATGCAGTTGAACTTGTATAGGCACTTGCAAATGAAATGAAACTTACACTTACATTCACTCTACACACTCATTCACTGAGTCTCCCATTTGCACTTGCATATGCGCAAGAGTGGCGATGGAATGTGCTCATTTGCTAAGTCGCCATCTAAGCCCAATGCAGATAGCACCACACTATACTTCAATTCGGACCTATTTTGTTCCTCCTGTGTGAACACAACAATTTGTTCACACTCGTATTTGTGCCCACCTGTAGTTTCACACTCACATACACCTACACACTCACACCGGTAATAACCCAGGGCAGTTGCCACGACATCCTAGATGCTTGTTGAGTCCTTTCATAAATTTTCTACAGCCTTAAGAATTTTCTCAATCGACTGCCCTAGCGCCAAATTTTCACATTATGACATTTTTGTCCACCAATTGATCCACAAAGTAATGTATCTTACATTCATAGTTTCTGGCTTGATATCTTGCATCTCTAGGTTCATGCAAGTTCATGTTTGGATGCTTGTGCATGGAGTTACGGCCAAAACAAAAGTGTTGGGCCTGAGTGTTGACAAATTGATCTTTCTGCATGTGTCACCCGCCATGTGCCACGTCAACGGTTTGTGATGTGAGCTTGGCATTTCTCATCTCTCTTTGCACACTAAATCTATTGAAGCTTACTGAATTCTGGGCATTATCCCTAGCAAAACAATTGTTGTTCTTACACTTGCCTTGTACACTAGTGCATCATCTGACTATGTTGCCATGACAATAACAGTAGTAGCTAAGAAGCCTCTACCATTGTTCAATGTGAAAGGGTGAACTGTTCAGGATACCACGTGATAGAAGGTGCTTGGAAAGGTAGAGAGGAGGAAAGTCAATGGTTGAGAATGTAAGAATTGGTGGAATAATTAGTGAGTTAATAAGAAATGCATGCTTCCTCTATCAAACAGGCTTGTACACTTCCCTACAATGCATCAGCTAGAAAGTGACATATATGAAATTTGGAACATTAGCCTCCCATGTCCCGAAGTTAAAACAACCTAGGCATCCGTCTCTGTTTCCATGCTTGATCAGTTACATGCATTGCTGATCAGGCATAGGGAAGAAGGTCATGTGACACCACGTCGTTCCAAGTATGACAATAAGAGATCACCCATTTTCTTTGCTTTCTTCCATTTATTCTCATTTATGACCAATCACCCCCAAAATATACAGGGATGGAACAGTGCACATTTCAAAAGGAAGTCGGTTAGAAGCTTTGAAGGAATAAAGTAGAAGTTTAGTTATGAAACCCTTCTAACATGGATTTGAAATCTATTATATGTTGTTGAATGTGGAGAATTCAAGGAAATTTCTCATGAAAACACATTAGAAATTTAGATAATGTACTGAAATTGAAAGAGATTATTCATACATTTGATATTCACATGACACTCGGATTCTACTTCTATTTTGCATAAAAGGCAAGTAATATTACTTGCCTTTTATGCAAAATAGAAGTAGAATCCGAGTTTCATGTGAATGTAAAAAATAAGCATATATGAAGATGTTAAGAAAGTTTTAAAGGGTGTGAAGTTTTTCATAACACACACTGGGCTTGGATGATAATATTCCTTATTGCCTCCGTTGAGAAATTTTCATGGATATTGTTATGTATTAATAAGATGTAAAAGGTATGTTTCATACAGATTAGCATGAAAGGAATGTAAATGACATATTGTCTGCTCAAAGACGCAAGGGTTAACCTGCTCATTGTATTGTACTAGATGTGCAATTGTTTTGTAGATAAAGCAACTCAAAATTTGATAACCGACGGAATCACTAGATTGAGCAGTGTTGTGAAGATTCTTGCGTTGTATTGAAAAATCTTGACAGGCATGCAATATCTCAACCCGTTCATCTTGCGGATGTTGTTGCCAATGTCCTACTAACAGAAATGATTTTAAATGAATGCAAAAAAATAGCTTGACAACTGCTTCGACTGACGATAATCATTAATCGATATGACAAAATTACTGAACTCAGTGTTATCAAGAGTAATGAACGAGTGTTCTGAATGACACAAATAACTGCGTATTATGTTTAGAGTTTTCTGTTTCAATTTGAGTTTAAAACCCCTCACACTTTGGTGCCCGATGCAATTTTTAAGGTTGTCAACGTTTTTTGAGAGAGTGGTTTTATGGTAGGGATCAATTGTTGCACATTCCACAACTGCAATAATACATTGCATGACACTAATCTTTACTTATTTAGGGTTTATAAGCAAACATTACTAATAATTTCCATCAACAAAAATGTTTTGGAAACAAAACATGGACAGAAAAACATGAGGCCAACTGTATGTTTTCCACTTCCCACCAGAAATTAGACACAATCCAACCCCTATTTCTAGCTCGCGGGAGGGGGGTTAGTTAAGCAACAGGGTTCTTGTCGTTTGTGCACCAATACTATAATGCGCGCTCTGCAATGGGCATTGTGAACTTAAACTACTCAAAAACTAAAACAACATAATGGGGTTCTTTTTTATCTCGATTATCTTCTACCATTTTTATCCATCGACAAAAGCTATATTGATGAACAAAGATGGTCAGAGATGCATTCAACGTTGTTCACCTGTGTAGAAATTTCTGAGGAATCTCATTCTTCATAATGTCCACTGTCAAATACATTCACCTAATACACATTCTGTTTGGGGGGGGGGGGATTGAAGCAAAGTGTACATTCAACACCTATCACCCCCCTCCTAAAGGCCCAAATTGTATTGGGTGAGTGATTTGGAGTTGTATACGAGGGGGTTTGGTTGCAATGCACGAGTGTAGTGGTTTGAGAATTATGTCGAGGAAGGAAAACAAAGTCTTGAATGTGCATATATGAACACGGCTTGCCCCCCTAATAATACACAATGACATTCACTCCTCGTATACAGTCACGAGGTTCAAGGGGGGTGGGCTGGTTGATTCTCGATCGTGTGACGTATGTGTTTTTATATGTAACTGACAACAACTTGTAAGAAAGAATAAAGGTTTTGTCTCTAGTTGACTGGCAATGATAGATGGGTTTAGGTTCATTGATAAATTTACGTCGATGGACAAAGCGTTGTCGCAGATTCATGCAACGTTTTTCATCCGTGTACAACTTTGGAGCGATCCTCATACTTGTTGACATTCACCGTACAATTCATTTGTCTGATGGAGTGAAATTGGACAATAGCTTGAATTTATAACGCTTTGGTCTCTCCGAAAGCCAAAAGTGTATTAGGTCAATGAAATAGGATGTGTATGGGGGGAGGGGTATGAAAATTTCACAAATGTATCTCATGAATAGAAGGATCTTGGAACCAGCACATCGCTCAAACTTGGTTGTACATTTGTGAACGTTTGGCCCACCCAACGAGATACACTTTACGATACACCTCCCCAATACATTCAAAGTACGAGGGGGGGTTGTCATGGATGTAACTTTCTCCCGGTTGGTTAATTGCATGCAAAATCAAATCTTCACCTTTGACCAACAAGCACAATAACTTCTTCACGTACATTGATATGCCATAAGGATCACCATATATGCCCTTTCTTTTGTTCTTAACACACCTGAAATTGATTTTTTGAGGATTCAGGCCTATTTAGTTTACCGGTTCCACTTCACTAATCCTATATCATTGAAATTAGTTTATAGTGATTGAAACATATTTCTTAGTGTACAAAAGTATGCTTTCATACACCTTACCTTCACAGAAAGTTCTCAACAGATCATAAGTCAATGCACACATCTCTCAGTGTACAAAAAGTACTTGATTAACCATACACCTTTCTTGTTTTGACAAACAAGCTCCAGTGTGGGAATCGAGGGTCTTCCATGTTTGTGGAGGGGTAATTCCTCAATCACAATCAAGGAAAAATACCCTTATTCTAATTCTTTTTAGGATGCACAAACCCCTTCTTTCACTAGCAAACCTATTCAATCCCTACCTTAAACTGCATTCACGTTTTTTTTTCTTCCAATAGCACCTGCTAGGTCCCGTGGTAGCGGGATCCAACATGTTTCCTGTCAAGGCATGGAGAGCCTTATACCCCCCATTCCAACCTAACATAAACTCCCCGTTTAATAATCCAAATCTCCTTAAAAGGGGAATTCGTGACTGTTCGACAGAAATGATGACATCGACACTATGAAATTGCATGAATGGGACATTATCGTTGCGATCTTATCACTTACTTTTGGATTCATCATTGATTTTCTTTGCAGCCTAACTAAGCTTTACCCATTGTTTGGGTCTCCAAACGTTTTCCGGGCCAAGTTTTGCACAAAATGGATACGATACTTACAGAACACCAAAAATGTGTAGATTACCCACTTCTTCCAAAGCACGCCAGGTTCCACGTACATCATCTTTTGCTACAAAAAATACATATCCCTCCAGTTGGAGACTAATTTTTTTCATAACTGCAAAAGAATGATTTATAAACTTTATTGTTTTCAGATGATATCCGTACAACCCAGGCAATGACCCCCAGCTCATAATCTGTCTCAGTCACTTGACATGAAGTATGAATTTACAAAGTACATGTATATGCCCAAAAGTATTACTAATCCCTACTTTATGAGGCCATTTCACCTAGGGGTTTCAAGTAAGACGACCAAGGTAAACATAACATCATACACATGCAATAGCTGTCCTAAAACTTCCTCATTACAGAACGCAAACCATCACTATCGTATGTTGACGCTGACAACATCCTAATGGAGAATGACCATAGCATATCATGCTCATGTGATACATTGCCAGGTGGATGTTACCACTTGTTTTACACATGAAAACAGCACCACTAAGGAGATATCTTTAGAACACTCAACATGTTATCAACATTGCTCACTCAAAAGGTGATGTGCCTCTCCTTGCTGGTGTTCAGGTCCCAAGAGCATGGTTGGCATGGAATATTTTTCCATCCCCTCCTAACTTGATAGGCCCCATTGCAACAATTGTCGCAATGGATGATCGGCCAACAGCCATGGGATGTGAAAATCCACTGTTGTCATCTGTAGGGGTTGTGACCTTTGAGCCATTGATGATTGCTTGTGAAAGTTGTCATTTTCCATCAATTTTGCCTGCTCATCGCAAATGGACTCTGCCTCTGGATGGCTCTCTTTCTCACATTGAAAACGAGTGCATTTTCCAAGTCCGTATGGTGAGTACGATGCATATTGAAATGAATGGATTTTTCTACATTTTTTCCCTTATTGTTGGTTATGATGACTGCCATATTCCATGCCTCACCAGGCGACTACTCGGGCAAGGGCAACAACAATCCTTTAGAGGTCTTTGTCTCCCGTTACCACCTTGAGACCTCGTTCCTCTTCATAGATTGGAAGGAGTACGAGTACAACTATCATGTCACTCTTTTGGAGTGCATGACCCCACGTTTTCTAAAGTTTGTTGGAGAGGAGAAGATGCAGACTCGAGGCATGCAATACATCCATCTATTTCTTTCGTTTTTGTTTGGGTGCATTTAACCCACTAACTATTTAGTTTTTGCATTGCAGCCGATAGGACTAGTTGCTCTGGGATGTCAAAGTACACCATTTGCATGCAAGCAAGTATTACATGTTGTTGATGAGGGTTTAGATGCATGTGTTTAAGACTCCTTGCTTTTCATGTGTGCAGGGTCATCTCAATGTGACACTCTTCCAATCCCACCAAAAATAAATGGAAAAGATATGCAAGCCACTCTTCCTCCATTCTCATGCAACCACAAAGGAAGATGCACAACTTTCATGGATGGCCAAGCCTTCTGAAACATGGAGGCTTGTTGTGAGGCGGTCTATCATTTTTCCATTGACAATAGCATGCCGGTGTCTTGGATCCACATCGACTCAACAAGACTTGAGATCCACGATGCTGAGTGGAAGACCACCAGCTAAGCATGGTTGTTGAAAGTATGCTACTAGTAGAAGCACGACAACATTGCCATCATTGAGTATGTTGATGGGTATAAGTATATCCCCAATAGTAAGAAGAGTAACCAGGCGCATTCTATTCCATAGGTGCTCCATTACATCAAACATACTGTCAAGAAGAATTCCTCAACCAACACCATCGGCCTACGACATATTTTCAAGGCTTGCACAGGTAAGAACGTGCACTACCTGCTTGTCTACCACGCCAAAAGTGTGGCCTAGGAGAAGATCAATGGAGAGAAGATGCTTTTTTAACCTCTATTTCCGGTGTACATCGCAAGGTTTGTGTCAAACAATTTGTAGTTAAATTTTCATCCATCCTTTTTGTCGGTGACTCCGTGTAAAACTGGGTTCTTATGGATCATATTGCTTGGACCTAGAGACGATGGACCCCCAAACAGTTACATGCACAAAGCATAACTAGAATGATCTATTTCTTTGGGCCTTTATCATTCATGTCGTACCCAAACAGTTACATGCACCCATGTCAGGAGGGTTGGAACAATGTTCATCACCCTCTAACCATTGTTGCTACTCTTCTAAAACATGACCTCAATCAAGTCTTGCAGATAACATAGTATTGAGACACCAATAAGGACTCAACTCCGAAGGCATGATCCTTTGGTGGCTAAGAAGACAAGGAAAACTACACGTGGCTTATGCACCATCTTTCTCAGGCGTATCCTAGGGGAAGAGACTGTGGCACGACCATCATCTTCAACCATGATGGTGGAATGCTATTTGTTGTGGCCCGCACGTAATGAACACTTTTTTCACACAATACATCCGCGAGGACGTTACGTTGAAGGCAGGTAGAGCCGCAATGGACCTTAACTAGACCCTCATGCACGCCATCATCGCCAAATTGTTCAAGAACATCCAAAATAAGTTGTCATGGACATCCAAGTTTGGATGACGATTTAGTTTCCAAGTATCCGTATCGCCAAACAGGAAGGTGCAACATATGCTATTCAAGGAGTACCATGACATAGGTCTAGGTCCACACTTTTGTGAGGATACAATGTTAAGTCATCTGGCAAAGTATTGTTGGTGAGTGAAGATGCAAACCGCCGTTGCATCTGTTAAAGGAAAACATTTTATCACAGGAGGCCACCATGACTAATCCAACCTATCCGCAATGCGACAGAGCATTGGTCGATATCAGTTTCCATTTTTGTGACAAGGTTGCCTATCACTTCCAAGGGACATGACTCAATTTTGCGGTGGATAGATTTCATAAAATGTCACACTTGATTCCGACAACGACCACCATCACCTTGAAGGGGATAACACATATGTTTCTAAATCTGATAGTGAGGTTTCATGGTGTGCCAGATACCATCATGAGCAATAGAGATAGCAGATTCACAAGTCATGTTGGTGCGATCCACCTTGACTTCCACATCAACAACCTTGACCACTAGAGGGAACCTAGTAAGAAACTTTTCGGTAGAGACATCACTCCTCTGCCTCCTATCTAAGTTGAAAGAGATACACAATAAGTGATTGAAGACATCCTCAAACATCAAGGCCGTGGAAAATGATAAAATGTTTGAGTAAGTGACGTGGTTATGATACCACGCACAACAGCTAGGAGCACTATGACAACCTCCAACACATTGATGAGCTGATCGATGGCTGCTACAACTATCACCAGCTTGCATTCTCTAATATGCGAAGGCATTTTAGCTACAAGGGGAGGTATTGTTATGTCCGTGACATACACGAGCTCCATAACTGCATGTGTGGACATTCGTGTCCTCACATTAATGGCCCACCATGAATGGACCTCAATATTTGTACTATGTTCAGCCTAGGGAGTTTCGACCACGTATCCTAACCTCAGTTGGGTGTGCCGTTTAAGTGGGTACTACTAACAGTACATGAACACCTTTTGGCTTGTTGATTCATTCCAAGATAACCTCAACTCCGCTAAGTTTATGAGCATGGGTATGGTACAAAGAACAAATCAAACAATTCAATGTTTGTTTTATTCTAGGCAAGTGCATCATTTTAGGTTATTCCTAGCATTACATGATGGAATGCATGGCTTGTGAGTTCATTCTGAACAACATCACTTAATTCAAGTAAACCGTTGCATGCTTGGCTCAGAGCACAATTCTCAATGCTTGATCTTTGTAGCTATCCCATTTTCTTGATAAGTACATGTAGGAATACACCAATTCTAACCTTATGCCCGGAATTTCCCATGTTTTTGTTTAACAAACTCATGCATGTAAACAACAAAGATATGTAGAATTTATCTTGGTCTCATACCTTCCATCTAAGAGTTATGTCGCATGGTTATTTGATAGGTTGACCACATTCCACAACGGTCACAAGACGTTTTGTGATCTGGAGTGTATTTTGGCCTTTTTGGGCTTCTGGAAGGTATTTCCTAAGAAGCGCCACAATGTTGCAAAAACGTTTTGACGGATTTTTTTGATAAAAAATCCCCATGTGTCCATAGGTTTGCAAATTTGTGAGCATTCCAATAGTAAGAAAAAGTTACAAGTGCACCCATATGAGTAAATTTTTATCAAATCGTGCCCATAGTGAGAAGTCACAATGACAGACCGCACTCATTTAGTGTCTAAACAAAATTTGGACCCAATTTCAAGATCAATGTGATGTCCCATAAATGTCGCTTTTGAGTGTGACATCAACATTTCCACCAAATGGTCACAAATTCCTCTACAAAGGGATTTCTAAATGTTGAATGGGAGGGGGAGTACGTGGTTTTCATGGGGATCTGAGACTCCGTGTACATTGAAAGAGAATGTGGTGGACCATTCTTCTATGGGATGAAGTAGGTGTCCACATAAATATAAGCTACAATTTTGCAATGATATGTGGTGTAGGGTTTATTTACGTTCTGCACATGAACGAAAGGGGTTTTCTTCTTTGTTGTGTTTTTTTTCTCTAAAGATCCATTTCTCTCCAGGAGCATTGCAATAAAAAAAACATCTTTGTTTGACCGTGATATCAAACAGCGATGTTGGACATCGTTCCATAATGGCAATACATTGTAACTTTGAAAATTGGGGGCACTATTCTATAGGAATTCCAATATACGAGCACACATGTAATTATTTTCCGTGCAATGGGTATCTTAAGAAATCATGCCAGGTAGGGAGCATGGTTTGTTATCCCAAGAAAGAGGTGGGGAATTCACAGGGAGAAGTTGTGGGAACAAATGGATAAGCACAAAGTGTACTTCCGTGAAAAGTCTCAAGTGAGTCGAGCACATGTGTATAGCAACGAGAATGAAAATGAGGTACACAACCAGGCCTTGGTGTTTAGACCAAGAGGTGTGTGCGAGGTTTCAAT
Organism: Penium margaritaceum; assembly: GCA_023375785.1. NCBI lineage: Eukaryota > Viridiplantae > Streptophyta > Zygnematophyceae > Desmidiales > Peniaceae > Penium > Penium margaritaceum. The sequence goes on along the minus strand of SZWC01002458.1, from coordinate 104,582 downwards.
GAGAAGTCACAGGACTTTTAGAACATTAAGGCGTCTCAATAAAGGTCTGGAACCGTCTGAATACTGACCAAAAAGTATCAAAGCATCATTTTAGTTTGAGAAACTTCTTTCAACCTTTTTGGATCGTGTTCAAAACTTTTAAAAGCTTATAGTCAACACTGGAGGTCAGAGTAGTTTGCCAAAATTCGTTTAGCATAAAAAATCAAAGGTTGACGTGTGATGGCCCATGTCTTCAATAGTGTACAGTATCTCCTCAAACATTTATTGCAGGTTGCGGTAAGATGTCTCTTCTGGGATTTCCATATTGGGATTCTGATAGTGGTTGAGTTTGTTGATGCGAAAGATATAGTGGATCACCATGCAGTCACATAGGAAAAGTCACGCAATGATATGGGTTTACATTTGCTTGATCTCAAACAGCCACAACCATCATCATTTGAGCTTTGGAAAGTCCTTTCCTCTTATCGTCATGTTCATTCAGTTGGGGAGGATGCAATTACCAGCGCTAAACACGTAAGTACCCCACTAATCTTTAAATTCTAATTAGGTGTTTCTTTTCATAGTTGAAAAATTGCCGTTTTTTGTTCAATGAATTTAGAGGAACACTTAAATAATTAAACTGGTAAATACACAATTTGAAAGTCTGAGGATAGATATTTCCCAAATTTTGACCCGGGTTCAAGAATCCCTTTTGCAGTGAACTTGCAATGACTTTATTTTTTATTTTTTTGGTTTCTATGTGGTCACGTGTTATTCCGTGGGAGTGACTTCTCCTTCCGCGATTTGAATCTTCCAACCGGAGAATGGCAGCGATGCGACAGTGTCAACGAGGAAAACGGCATCCGTGCAATAGAATTCGAGAGGCATGTCATCGAAATAGTGGAGCAAAAAACAATTGGGAGGGCAATTCATCGAATTTAAGGAGTAGGGAACACCCAGATTTGTACAATTAGGAACACATAAATAATTCACAAGTAAAAAATGTGTTCAAAATTAAGGAAAACGTAATCCATAAATTTCATAACTACAAATTTGATAATCACTAGGGTATTATGATGTTGGTCAGTTGCTTTCTTCATAGCTTTTGAAGTCCTTGTGAGGGTCTGCAGTGCCTCCTCCCAAATACTTGTGAATTCCCTTGGTGGATACCGATCACATTATGTTGCTTTGACTTTATAATCTGGCCCGTGTTGTGTGAACTTTGTCTTAAACCACTTCAAAGGGGATGTTATAGGTTCTTGTAGAAGTGGTGGAGTTGATGCAACTTTTGCGGTTGGCACCTTGGATGCCCAATCAGTGTCACGTGGCTCCCATAACATGCAAAGAAGATGATTCAACATGTTCTTGGTCTATTCCATTTTCCCTTCCATTTGAGGATGGAAACACGTTGACTGTAGGATAAAACTACCATGCGTTTGTGCCAAACATGACTAGTGAAGCGGTTGTCAGTGTTGCTAATGATGGCATATGGCACACCATGGAATCGTACAATCTAGTTTCAACAATAGATGTGTTGTTCCTTCTACGGTGATGGTGACCGTCATCGGGATGAGGTGTCAAATTTTCTATAATCCTTTCACTTTGACAAAGATTGCGTCCTACCACTTGGGAGAGGCGGGTCGTCCCATCATGAAGTCCATAATGATATTGAACCACTCTTATGTGGGAAAACATATAGTTGGAGGAGGCCAGGTGGCCTTTTGCGATGATTGTTTTTCTTTACAAAAGCTTGAGACGTCTGTCAACATCTTTCCCCGCCACTAACATGTTCCTGGATTCTTGAGGAAACTGTCTTTGTTAAAATGTCCACCATGACTTGTATTGTGGCATTTTTTAAATAGCATTCTCTGAAGCTCAGATTTTTGCGGAACAAAACGTTGGCCAGTGATTTCTTGTGACCAGTATGCATCGTTGAGCTAAAAAGTGGTCTTTTCATACCGGCCTAACTCCTTGTAACCTTTGACAAACAATCCCACTAGGTACAGGTCTTGTTTGGCAAACAACGAGTTTTTTTTTACCATGAGATGTGGTCATAGATGTATATTATCTACTGTATTAGTATTTCTAGCCTGATACTCCATGTCATAATGAGAGTTGCACTCGCGGTACTCCGTCCTTTGATTGTGTTGAGCGCTTACATTTGGCTGAGTCTACAGATGTTATAATGCGTGGTGGTTGGTGTAGAAAATGCATTGTTGGAATTCTAGGTAATACCACAATTTCTTGAATGCATACACAAATATAAGATTTCCTACTCTTGGATGACATAAACAGGTTTAGGCCCCCCCAGATTTCTAAACATATACACCATTGGTCGCTGTCTGCTTCTGTTATCGTAGAGAAGAACAGCTTTAATGGCTCAATTGGACACGTTGGTGGTCATGATGTAGACCACTGTTGGATCTTCCAATCTTACGATTGACATTGAGGTCAAGCGTTTCTCAACGAGGTGAATGCTTCTTGTTTACTATCCGCAGAAATCCACATTGTGGTTTTTTGTAGTGACAATCAAGAGAGGCACTGGCATTTGAGCGTTGTCCTTTATAAATTGACAACAATACTTATAGGAGAACAAGAAAACCTGGACATCATGAACACGTATGGGTATTGGAAAATCAAGGACTGCCCCCACCTTTTGTTGGCTCTATGGTGATTCTTCCACCAGTGATGATGTGGCCCAAAAACTCGATTGAATAACAACAGAACTTGTATTTCAAGAGTTCTTTGAAACATTTCTCTCTCTAAAACTTTGAATAATATTCTAAGATGTCCGTTGTGCTCCTCTAGAATGTGGTTGTACACTATGTTGTCATCAAGGTACAAGTCAAAAAAGACATCAAGGCATGGGCCGATTATAGTGTCCATCGTTCCCATGAATGTTATGGGGCATTATTTAGCCTGATTGTTATGAGCCCGAAATTCAAGTGTTCATATCTGGTGCAAAATTTCATCTTCTGAACGTCCTTCTAAGACATGGAACTCTTATGAAACTCATTTCCTAAGTCCATTCTTCTTAAACTTTGAGCCCCACCAAGTTAGTCAAACATTTCTTCCAGTTGGTAGGAGAGGGTAGCAGTTGTTGATGGTGATGTTGTTCATCTCTCTGTAGTCTACGCACATCTACATCTCTTATGTTTTATTTTTCAAAAAAGATATGAGTGATTCATGGAGTGACGTGGAAGGCTTAATGAACCCCTAACCAAGGGTCACGTTTGGCTACCTTTGCATTTGGTCAGCTGAAGGTCGCTCATGAGATAGGTTCCCTTTATGCCTGTGATGTTGGAGTCTGTGTAATGATCATTGCTTCTATACAGAGGTAACCTTCATGGTAGTTTGTCAAGAAACATCTGTTTGAACTCCTTGATGAATGTCACAATATCCGCCGATACTGCTTCAAACTTCTCAAGTTTCAATGTTGTTGACGTTGCCTTGGCAGCTACAATTTCTTGAGCTACTTTTACTTTTGCATGGACTAGCTACACATATACTCCACATTTCAGGTACCGCTTGGCCATGTGCATAGATATTGGTTGGAATTTCGTGGCTGATACATCTTTCTTCATTCCTTCCACCTTTGCTACTTCCACCGTTGCTGCTTTGCGTTTGCTACTTCCACCTATGTTGCTCCCCCTACCCTCCAATGTGTCATGGTTCATTCGACCAAAGGAAAGTGTTAAATTTTCCTTTCATGCTCACGTAGAATAATGTGATGCTATACTTTAACGATAAACTATGTTGGTATAGGTAAACTCACCGAGGATGATTTTTGGTCGCTCATTAGGCAATTCCATTAGATTGTTACTTTGTGCGGATCTCTAATTTACTATTGGACTAGTTCGTGATGTCAATGGATGTGCAGCCATTTATCATTTATTCTTATTTCAAACACTTATATTTTGGTTACAAAGCCATCTTTTGAACAATGGAATTTCTCCAAAGTGTATGAGAAAACCCTCTATCTGATGATACCCCTTATTCTAAAGCTCTTATAATTCCTTGGTTGTACCTATACCTGAATTGCGGGTTGGTCATCCTCGTACCCCTAATCGAATCTTGTAATTCAAAGAACCCTCATGTGCGGTGATGTGGAAATCTTACGTGTGTGATCGCGCGATGTAGATTTTATTCTAAAGGCAAGAGCCTCACCATCCAATATTGCCCTATTTTGTTTCTTGTCTCCTCAATATTTTTGTGTAACTTCCCGCCCTTTTTGGTTTGTTGATGCTGTTTCCAACGATTATGCGAGATATAGCCCAAATTTGATATGTCTCATAGAGTTGTTGATTGTGTTGATCAACGATGTCCATCTCCATTGCTGTCAAGGTTTCCCCACGATTGCGACTTTCCTCCACCATGATGAAGAGTTATGGTTAACAACCCTGAATTCACACACTTCACACTCAATGTGTGAAAATTTGTAATTCTACTTGCAAACAATTATCACAAAACATGGACATGAATTCATTGCAGCAAAGCCTAGATGTACATTTCTTGTATAGAATTAAAACTATGATGGGCTCTATGTGATATTAAACTTGTTTATGTGAACAATCAATGTTCACTAGTTTGTTCACTTCCCAATACAATTCTTGATACATAGTTTCGCTAGTGACACGATTGGTCATATATGATGTGAAGGATTGTTTCTTTGAGATCCCCAACAGTTGGAGTTTTACATCTAAGCGTTTTAGTCAGCATTATCGCAGTGATGAGCCCCTACAATCCTTCACAGAAGGTAATCTTGGATGCCAAAATGGTGATAACTTGCCAAATATCTTGCTTGAGGACGTTTTTTTGTGTTATAAACAATGTTCACTAGGGGTGAGGTCACTATTGATAATGATTTAACGGTTATTCAAAGTTCAACAAACCACGCTGGAACTTGTCACAGACATTGGTCTCTGTACTATACACCATAATTCTTATTTAATATCTCAAAAAGAGCAAGGGTGGCAAGCAAGAAGTCACTCCATGCTTATTTTGGAGTGAGAGAGGTGTGTCGCGTTTGATGAATGTGCTTGAGAGGTATTACGCTTGCGGTTGACAATGTGAGAGCGGTTGCGTGAGGCATTGGTTTGGCCCCTCAAGTCTCCCGGTGTTAATGGATGGTTTTGAGGTTAGACCAGCAACTCAAAGTTGTGCCATGCAAATGAGAGGCCACAAATGGTATGTTTTTCTTTTCTTTGTTGACCCAAGTAGCGATGTATCAAACCACCAAAGTCATCAGCCACATCTTGACCGTTAATTGAATGATTGAAGAAGTGCTATTTGATTTGAGGTTCAATCAAAATTTGCATTTTTCTCTCGGTGATTAGTGCTTTGCGTGTAGTAGAGACTCAAAGCTCCTCCACCGGCTTGTTTAGTTTTTGGAGCAGATGGGAGTTGAGGCTCACAAGTCTTTGAAAGATTTTAGTACATGATTTTGTTGATTTGCAGTTTTCAGCCACTTCCTCCCATTGTGCTATGTGTTCTCCCGACATGCAACGGCGGAGGGGCATCTGATGAGGAGCCCCCTAAGGGGCCCGTCACCTGATTGGTCATTGGTTTCTTTGGTGTTTCACCGGTTGTCGTAAAGGTTTTCCTGGTCATCTGGTTTACTTGGATTGCATCTGTGTTTGTGTGCTACTCATCCTCCATCACTGAGTCCCCACAAGAGAGTGCTTCTTGTCGTTGGATGCCCTCGCTTTGTTTGCCATTATGGTCAGAAGTTCTACGATCTCTTCAACAACGATGATGCATCAAGAACTTATGCAAGATTATTCCAAGGTAGCTTATGTGTGATTTGTACCGTCAGCATTATTTTGCTGTGATACCAAGTGTTGTTCCAAGCAAAGATGAGGTGGTTCATAGGAATGAGATATGGAAGAAAATACAATCTGCTACTTAAGGACAAGTGGCTTACTAGTATAAAGTTGTAATTGTACTTTGATGACAAGTGTTGTGTGAGTTGCGCACATGTATACAATGCAGAGAATGAGAATCAGGTCCTCAGTGTTCGGACCAAGAAATGTGTGCAAGGTTGTGCCATTCGTGGCTACTTCAAAAGGCTCTGTCGAGAAATCCGGGGGCTTTCAGACTACATAGGTACATCTTTGTACAATTCTAGCACTGTCGAGATGTTGACAGAATAATTTTGAAACATCAATGTAGTTCGTGAAACTTATGTTAACCTTCGTGGATGGTGGTCAAGTTTTTTTTAATACCCAGAACAGAACACCAGAGGTGAGGGCAGCTGATCAAAATGCCCTCGGCCAAACACTATAAAAATCTGGAGGTTGACGCGTGGTGGCCTATGAATTGAATGAAAAATATTCCCACTCACAAAGTTTGGAAACTTGTGTATGCATGGCATAACACGGTTTGAATTGTTATTGTTTAAAAACAATCACTCACGCCATGAAGTTCACGTAGAGCAACCAATACATCAAGTTTGGCTCATTGATGTTTTGGCAGTTTTACATATGTACTGGACACTTCTCTCTCTAGGCATTCAGCTAAAATCACTACTATTTCCCAGTTATAAAAGTGGCTTAATTATTTAATTCTTATTAATCCACAGATATGATGTTGTGACCATTTGGCTTTGCTACACTCAATAATCAACATCAACTTTAGACTTGTATACATGAATTGCTTTTGGTCTTTTCCTATGACCAGCCATGTTTCTTTCTTTTTTATGACATAAGTGGTCATTGATTTTTTCTTCAAAGGAAAACAGTTGCAAAAAACGTTTATGTGCTTTTCTTTGCTTTGGTTGTTGTAGATGTGCATGCTTTGCTTTCTTCATGTGATATCCCTTGGTTTCCAACCCAAAACTTAAGTGCTTTTATGTGCCTTGAAAATCATTTTCTAACTTTGCATGCGTATCAAGAGTTCCTTGCCATCTCATAGCACTCAACTTTGGGAAATCACGTTCTTTAGGTGTAAACATATTCATCATGGGATATCCAAATAAATGGAGAAAGACAATAATGACTCATTTTTAAAAGAATGTATTGACGTGAATGAATCACAAAACATTTTTAGCATAAATAACAAGTGAATTGCTATCCTTGTAATAAGTATTGAAATGCATTTTTCGGTTCCATCTAAATACAAGATTATATGTAGATATCTTTATTCATGTATTGTATCATCTAGGGTTGCCTTCAACCCCTACGCTTGCTTTCGTGTTAATGGAATTTTTTGCATGTTTATGGAGGTTTTGGCCTTGTTCACATCAAATGAAGTGGAAGTGGTCTCTCAATCACACAAAGCAAGGGTTTTGCACACGTTTTTATGTAAAGTTGACGATACAAGTTTAGACAGGAGCACTTTTGATTGCGCACCTCGTGCTGCCATTGGATTTCATTAAGAATTGGTGTAAACCCGTTCTTCAAGATGAACGTGATCCATTCTTTTGTTTCTGATTTCAGATCCAAGTTCGCTGGCAAAGCCCATGCAAGCAAAAGCAAACAAGTGACCCTTGTGAGCATGTTGGCAGATTCAAATTTTCCTTATGTTTTTTGATTCCTATACGTGAGTTTCTAGGCATTAGTACGCCATTGAAGGAGTAGCAAGATGTAGGAATTAGTCGAGCACCCAAAATGAGTTCCCCCGATTTTGGATTGTGAAAACCAAAGACATGGGTCAACGCTGTCACAAATTTGTCAAAATACGTGCAAAAAACATTTCACGCATGAACCTTTCAGACTCTATTGCTAATCCGTCCCATGTGAGAAGTTAGTCCAAAACAATTCATCTCGTTCTTCTGATGAAATGTGTCGAGCACTTTTGGTGCACTCAAGTTTCTATAAGTATATGGCCGGTGTCACACTGCCTCTTAGCAACTTGTTCCCACGTTTTGCATTCCCTCTTTTAAGAAAACAATGATTAGGGGGTCTTTGTTGGGCATCCATGGTCAGAGCAAAGCTCGTAGGAATTCTTTTTGGTTTTATCACACTACCACATGAACAAAGTGTTGACAAATCTTTTGAAGTCACATCCCATGATGCATGCGCAAATGTTGGGCTGTTGTCGCCGAGTTGTTGTTGGCTTAGCTGCCACTCATTCACATCGCTTCTCCTCATCTTGATTCTTACGTTATCAGTACAAGTCTTTTCATCACTCGCACAACAACACTTTATTTCACAAGTATTGAAGGAGACAAATAAAAACATGCATGCTACTTGCAATTGCATGGTGCAGTTCGACTGTTGAATAAAATTTGACATGGAGAAGTGTGCGCCATCAAGTCCACAACGAACATTCCATCATGCTCCACACGATTTGCAATGAACGAGTTGATTGACACTACGAACTCTGCTCACCGCGACTTCCCACGGTGAGTTGAGTTTGTTGGGTCTGACACTGGTCTATGTGGAGGAGGCCTCTGATCATTGGCAAAGAATACATGGGAGGAAAATGCAACTTTAGCAAAGTTTTGAAATGGGCACGCAAAAATGTATTTTCTTAAGGAGCGTGTTGTAAGGTCACCTTTTTAGAGGGGACATGAAATGGTTACATTTCTGGAGGGGTATGGAGAAATGTTGCCATTTAAAAGGGGCACACAAAATGTCACTTTGTTATGGGGGCACACAAAAATGTCCAAGCAAAGAACTGTAACGTTTTTGCAAGGGAGTACAAAAATGTCACCATTTTGTGCATTTACCACGTTAGTGCACATTTCATCAAAACTATATGATGAAAGATTTGTCCATTTCTTTGGTCTTTCTCTTAATAAAAGACAAAATGCAACAACATGACACAAACTTTAGATCTAGCACATAAAGTTTATGGGTTGACAAAATGAGACCTTAGCTACGAGTTCCCATTGTTTCATGCTTGATTGAACTTTTCATTGCTAACCTTTGCTCATCCAAGTACATGGCATGGGAAACACGTACCCTAAAAGCCTTTGATTTTGATATTAAATATTTTTTGCCTCATCAAATTTTGTGAAAAAGGAACTTTCATCGAATTCATAGATACCACCAAATTAGTTCCAGAATTGATTCATTGAAATCAACACTCTACCCCTATTCTTTTGATTTTTTTCTTTGCGGCCAATTATGCTTTTGCCTTGGACGTTCCTTTACTTGGATTGTTTCCCTCGTTTTCGGTGTTTGAATTTTGTTCATGACCACTTTGATGGCTTTTGATGCAGTGGAAGGGTCCTCGCCGTGGTGGGGAGGACCCTTTGGTGGCATCCAGCGAGCCGACGGTTGAGTTTTGACCATTCAAAAACTCAAGGAGCCAACTCTTTTGTCGGAATAAAAAATTGAATAAGCGCTCTCATTGAATTCAAAGTGCACCCCCTGGTTTTTTGTCAAATTCACATGCCACCAAGATAATTTGAACCTAGTAAAAATCTTGTCGAGATTATTATGCAACGGGTAAACAATTGAATTCAAATTTTTTAGAGTAAATGACATAGTTTCTAAAAGGGCGGTCAAAAGGATCACTATTCTCATGAACACACAATTATGTCATTGTTTTTACAAAAATATGAAAACTGCATTTTTTCCAAGTCTATAGATGTTTGAGCACATGGTGGATGACGTGAATGATGCATCCTTGGTTTTTACTATCACGTGTTCAATGTGTAGCACTACGAGTATCTTTTATTTGTGCACTATATAGTTGAGTTTTGGTCTTCATAGTTTTCATTACTGGTACGTGATTGGTTCTTCTCAGTTGTTGTCATCTTATGAGATAAGAGCTTTGATCACTAGATTGCATGTGTCAGTGGTCACGATGTATTCCATCATTGGATCCACCAATCGCAAGGCTGGCGTTTAGGTTAGATGTTTTTGCACAAAGTTACATGCTTCTTGCTAGCTTTCCTCCAATGCTATGAGATGGTTTCATAATTAAGAATGGAGACAGACATAAGCACTTAGGCGTGGACCTTTACAAACAAATGCTAATAACTACAAAATCCTCAATGTACTTAGATGCCCCAAATGTTGGGTAGCTAGAGCCAATCAACAATCATGTCGACCTTTTTTTAGTCTTATTTGTTTGTCAACTACAAATTTTGTGGCTTAAAAACTTGATTTAACGATAACCAAAGTTTACCTTACGGCCGGAAAGGCTCATTGGCCCCATCACGGTCTTACAGAGTAATCAGGCTAGGATGATGAGCAGGATGAGCATCGTCTCACAGTCATACGTCAGCTGACATGGCTCTCCAAACAATGTGTGTACCAAAAGATATTCCTATGAAAAGTATTCAAAGGGGTGGAGGTGTTAGAGGTCCATGATACGTGTGTTCAGTGAATTTGTTACTTTTCTCGTTGTGTGTCTGCCATATGCCATTGTACAACGGACCCTACTTATAATTTTCAACAGGATTCTAGGTTCTCCATCACCACTAACTATGTATTCCAAACCTTGTTTGGATGGTTGTTACAACTCAGCAAGGATGTGCTTGAACTGTTTTTGTAGTGATGGCAGGCTCAAGGGTCTAGTTAAGGTCAGTTGTGGCCCTCCTAGCCTTAGACTTGATGTCCTGGCGAATGTAATATGTGAATAAAAAGTGCATTACACCTTGCAGCTTGCGGGCCATGGCTCCAAGCAATCCGCCATCATGGTTAGAGCTGATGGTCAAGCCATGGTCTCTTGCCGTTGGATACGCCTGAGACAGATGGTGCACAAAAAACGTCCAATTGTCCTCGTCTTATTGGCCACACAGCAGCCATGTCCTGGGAACCGAGTGGTCATTGGTGTACTTATACTACCAATCAGTAAGTACTGATTGAAGCCATTTAAAAGAGAGTACCAACCATGGTGACAAGGTGACAGCCATAGTTCAAACACTCGAACATGCCTTGGGTAGAATGAAGGCCAAATGAAATAGATGGATCGTTTTATGCTTTGTATACGCAACTGTTTGGGGGTCCATGGCCTTCAACTACAAGCCATACAGTTGAGAAGAACCCATTTTTATATAAGGTAATTAGCAGAAAGGACGGATGAAAAATTGGATACAAATTGTTTTTTTGCAAGTTTTGCAATGTATAATGCGAATAGAGGCCAGGCAAGAATCGTTTCTCCGATGAGCTTCTTGTGGGCCGCCTTTTTGCGCGGTGGACAACCAGGGAGCGCACCTTCTTGCATGTGCAAGCCTTGTCAATTTGTTGCACGGCCTTTGTGTTGGTTGAGGACTTCTTCTTGACAGTATGCTTGATGTGATGTAGCAACGATGCAATATGAAGCACCAGGTACTCTTCTTGGTGTTGGGGATACCCTTGAACCAATCAACATACTCAAGGACGGCAATGTTGCCGTGCTTGGACATGCAGCAAGCCTTGAGCAACCATGCTCAGCTAGCAGCCTTCCACTGACCGTAGTGGACCTCAAGTCTCGTTGGCTCATTGGGGATCGAGGACATCGGCATGCTGGTGTCAATAGAAAAATCTTGGACCGCCTCACGCCAAGATTTCATGTTTGAGAAGGCTTGGCCACCCGGAAATCCATAAAAGCCGCTCATCTTCCCTTGCGATTGTGTGATTGTGGAGGAAGAGTGGCTTGCACATCTTTGCCATTTTTCTTTGGCAAGGGTGGAAGAGTGTCATCTTGAGATGATCTTGCTCATAGGAAAAGCAAAGAATGTTAGGGAGCTATATCAAAACTCTCCTCAACAATGTATAGTACTTGGTGGCATGCAAACGTTGTACTTTGACATCATAGGAGGTCCAATTTTGTTGCCTGCAACGCCATACGTACATAGTTAGTGGGTTGAATCCACCTCCATGAAAACAAAAGAATAGATGGATTCATTGCATTCCTCCAGTCCGCATTATCTCCTCTTTAACGTACTTTGGAGAGCGTGTGGTCTTGCACTCCAAAACATTGACATGATAGTTGTGCTCATACTCCTCCCACTCTATGAAGAGGACGGAGGTCTCAAGGTGGTAACGGGAGACAAACACCTATAAAGGATTGTTGTTGTCTTTTTTGGAGTAGTCCCCTTGTGAGGCTTAGAAAATGGCAGCCATCGTGGCCAAAAGTGAGTACAACAATGTTATCCATGCATCGTAACATGCATCATACCCACCATACGGACTGAGAAAATGCACTCGTTGTCAACGAGAGGAGGAGAGCCATCTAGAAGAGAGAGTTTCGTCCACGATGAAGAGGTAAAATTGACAGAACATGACGACTTTCATGAGCAACCAATAAGAATGGCTCAAAGGTCATGACCCCTACGGATGACGATAGTGAACTTCCACATTGCATGGCGGTTGGACAACCATGCATTCTGACAATTATTTTAAACCATGCAAGGGGCATAACAAGTTAGGAGGGGATGGAAAATTATTTTATGCCAACCAAGCATATAGGACCAGAAAACCAACGAGGGGAGGCACATCACGTGTAAGTGAGCAATGTTGACAACATGTTGAGTGTTCTTAAGATATCCGCCTTGTGGCGTTAGTTGTATGTGGAAAAGATGTTGCAATGTCCACCTGACAACCTATCTCATGAGCATGATATGCGATAAGTTTTCTCCGTTCAAGCATTATTGATGTAAACATACAATAGCAATGGTTTGTCTTCTATTGTGTTTGAAAGCCTACCTCGTCTTCCGTAATATTTTAGTGATACTCGCAAGCGATGGTGATAAACATAAACCAAAGGTGCACGATTGAGCATCTCACAGCATTGAAGGCTCTAGTGCCCTCATACAAGTGAAATTTCCGTGTGTACATAAGAAGGGTAACATTTTTGACCGCCCTTTTAGAAAATGTGTTATTTTGTGTTTCCTACAAAATTAAGTTCAATAAGTGAAGGTTTGCAACGGCAAGTTCAAGCGAGCGAGAGGTGATGGGAACTGTGGTTAAGGTCCCATTTTGTAAACCCACATACACTATGTGCGAGGTCTTAAGTTTGTGTCGCATTGTCGCATCCTTTTTTTCACAACGAGAGATACCAAAGAAATGGAAAAGTATTTTGATAGGTCATTAAACGAATCTGGCCATGTTTTTAATTTCTCTTACGTCTACGGCCGACCGGCCTAAACCCCACACGTATTTTGCCTACTTTGGTGGTTGACTTATGGATATGGCCAACTTTGTAGCTGTTTTCACCTACTGCAATGAAGTGACAAGGAGGTCTTACGTATTTGGCCGTTGTTTCGATGCTGTGTTAAAGATCCAGCCATACTTGGAAGTCGTGTCAGCATGCCCTGACAGCCTCAAACGTCGCATGTGCGACGCCTGACGTGAAAAGATAACACAATACGTGTGTTCAGGGGGATGGCGGGGGAAAGGGTGAGTGCCGGGGGATGATGGCGCATTTGGATAGTATTACACGGCCTGGACCACTCGGCTGTTTTGTCAATACAGCGGGAATCTACGGCCTGAGGGAATCTTCATCGCGAAAAGCGCTACATCGTCCAAGCCCTCCCGTCGATACATGCATCAAATACATAAATTGTTTTGTCAACGACCGACGTGGAGCGACTCAAACACGCCCTCGAAAACATCAAATCGCGACAGCCTACTTTTCCGTGGAAACTCTCATCTATCCCGTTTGTGGCGATACCTTACATCGTAAGGTTTGCCATTAAATATTAGTTAATATTAGACTTTCATGAAACTTCAAGAACAAAACAGTCCTTTAAACTTAAAAATGCATTGTTAAATTCCTCTTTTCAAAGAAGCATGATGAAACACCACAATAATGATAGAAATGTTTTTTTATTAACAACAAATTAAAGATTCATATAAGTAAACATGATCGTGTTTAGTTCCATGTAATGATACATGTAAATGTACATGTACAAATACATATGCATTTACATGCACATATACCTACACATACATGATTACATATGGATGTTAATGCACATTACCAAATGCATGTAAGTAAACATGTACATAAACATATACATATACATAGACATATACATATACATATACATATACATATACATATACATATACATATACATATACATATACATATAAATATACATATACATATACATATACATATACATATTCATATACATATACATATACATATACATATACATATAAATATACATATACATATACATATACATATACATATACGTATAC
>SZWC01002458.1:57546-79852 GCA_023375785.1 Penium margaritaceum | reverse complement strand
GGGGGGGGAGGGGGGCAATAATGTTAAAACGCCGATGCCGGGGATCGAACCCGGATCTTCCGCGTGACAGGCGGAGATACTGACCATTATACTACATCGACATGCCTGGCATCTACTGTCTCTTTGTTTGATCCTCTACTTTGAGGTTCAGGCATTTCGTCGCAGGAATGCCAGGGAAGCACCCTTCTGACAGAGGGTGTTCTACTGTTCACAATCGTGAACCTCCCCCATTGGCTCCTCGCGCCCGGCGCGAGGAGCCAATGGTGGAGGTCCACGATTGGAACCAGAACAAATGTGTAATTTAGTATTCAACCGGCGGTTTTCTATATAGTTTTGCGCAGGGAAAACTATGCAATCATATATGGCTGTAAAACTCAACCAACTTGGCTGACGTGGCAGTTGACTTAGGCTTTTGAGAAGCTGCCACGTGGTAACAATCAGAAAAACGAAATAGCTTTTTCTAGTTCGGTTGATCGAAACGGAAGATAAATGTCTGTTTCGTATGACGAAACAGAGAAAGTCATTTCCGCCAATGGAAAAGTCCTCTTTCGTCCATGGTTTAGCAGTTCCTAGTTCATCCCATAGAACAGAAATTCCTATTTCTTCAACAGAAAATGTCTCGTCTCGTTCACCAAACAGGACTTTCCAATCGAATCAAACAGAGAAACCAAGTTTGGAAACACCGAACAAGAAAAAACAAACAGCACCCACGTGACTTTGACTGTCACGTGGGTGATGACGTGTTTCCTGGTTATGTAGCCTCATCCTGTCTCTTCTGACACTGTTTATCGGCAAAAAGTTCAGCATTCATGGAAAATTTGTGCCACACGAGACAACTTCGTTCTGAATCAGTGTCATTTGTGACAGAAAATTCTACCGAAATGTTCGCGTTCAAATCCTCACGCAGGATTTCAAGTGGTATGTGGAGCGAGTCTGTACAAAGCTGTGTCCGTGTGTGCACTCCATGTGTTGCGCCATCACATTCGTACTTTCGAATCACGCATTGGCGAGGGAGAACTCGTGGGCGCGGCGGATTTTGCGAGCAGATGGCATGTCTATCGGCGAATTTGCCTCTAGCGACTGCGTCGAGCGGGGGTCGATCCGTACTACCAAAAAAGGATACTGCTATCTGTGGCCAGGGGCAACGGAATCTATGGCTTCTGTGACAAAATAACATGAAAATGGAAATTCGCCGTTTTACTGTGTGCTTTGTGACAAGAATGGAAACTCGCCGTTAAGTAGTGTCAGTAGGTTACTTCAGAGAAGGACTGGCCTGTCCTTGCCACTATGAAGGTTGAGACATCTACTCTACTACGATACATGAATGTCTGATTATCCCTGCAATTCCTTCTGCTGTCTCCACCCCTGTTGCTGTCGCAGCAACTGTGCTGGCCCGAAAGCAGCTGCTGCTGCCAGTTCTGCTCCTCCTTCCACAGTACGAACATCCATACCAATGGAAGAGTTCACGGGTGTGGTGGTTAGCCAATGGATGGCGGGAGGGATTTTCTGAGTGTTTCCTACCCAGAAGAAAAACACTTGCGACAACCATGAGAGCTCATGATTGATTGTATTTGCTGGTAGGAAGAACGCCATAGATCTGACCCTACGTAAAAGCAGTTCATAGTGGAAGACATTGGGGTGCATGCGGGTGCTGGTTGTATGTGGGTGCTGGTTGCATGTGGGTGATGGTTGTATGTGGGTGCTGGTTGTATGTGGGTGCTGGTTGTATGTGGGTGCTGGTTGTATGTGGGTGCTGGTATTTGGGTGCTGGTTGTATGTGGGTGATGGTTGTATGTGGGTGCTGGTTGTATGCGGGTGCTGGTTGTATGTGGGTGCTGGTTGTATGTGGGTGCTGGTTGTATGTGGGTGCTGGTTGTATGTGGGTGCTGGTTGTATGTGGGTGCTGGTTGTATGTGGGTGCTGGTTGTATGTGGGTGCTGGTATTTGGGTGCTGGTTGTATATGGGTGCTGGTTGTATGTGGGTGCTGGCTGTATGTCACCAGGTTTCATCAGTGAAGTGGTGAGTGTCAGATGTTCTCTGAACAGCACTCATGGCATCCTAATTCCAAGCACATGTAATCAGGGAAGAAAATACTGTTGTAGAAGCTGCCCTGATTTAGGGCGGAGTAGCTGGATTGTCAGTACTGCTCTGTCTAAGGTGATATCGAGTCTTCGCAAATACTCTCCACGTCACTTGATGTCGGGGATATGTGGGCAAGTACTTTTCATACACCAGGACATAGACACAATGTGGAGGATGTCTGAGGAATCAGCGTAAGGGGAAAGTAAATGTAAACTGACACACGCAAAGTGACAAAGAACATGGAGGGAGCGGCTTTTAAACGCGATACATCACACGACCTTGTCTTCCTCCAACTCATTTGTCCAAAGCAGCACTTCCCAGCAGGAGGGTACGACTTCTCTAGAAGATAGTAAGGTGTAAACATGTGAAAACTGCAATGTGGCCAAACCGTGTCCTGGCTAGAAGCACGGGGCTAAACACCAAGCAGAGGCTTCCTCCTTGGGGTAGTTTCGCTCACATTTGGGAATAAGTCACGAGATTTCCAGTCTGCAATGGGGANGCTAGGTTGGCACCAGCATTAAGTAGCTGACAGGCATGGCTGACATATGGGAGGCAGTGTCTACCCTTGCCCCCGAAAACCAACTATAATGGGGGCATCTCCCCCATCATGCCGCATGCGACAAGGGCAGTGATCAGCCACTTTTTGTCCAGCCCTATGATGCCTATGTCCTTTCTCCCCTTAGGTGTGCAGGTGTGGTCTGCGGATGGCATGAGCTGCACACCCGTATGGTCCTCGTTCAATACCAAAAATGGCTTGATTCCGCAGAAGCTGATCATGATTGCTTTATGCCGGTGAACAGTGAGCACACGCTCCTCCCAATCTTCGGACAGTTTCTGGGCAGCGGCAGTTCCACAGCGCCAACGCCGCCCAGGCTCTCTCTTCACAAACTTTCGGACCCACGGGATCCAATCTGCTCCAGAATGTTGGAGGCATGGGCGACCTGCTTGCGGTCTTCGAGTTGAACCCATTCCTTGAGTTATGGGCCTCCCAATTTTACATTTATTTGATTTTTATTGTCTCTGCCACAATTTCTACACACTCGATAAGCCACGCCTTCTTGCCTCCACGTCCGTGCTTGCGTTTTTGGTTGTTGAAGATGCGTAGATGCGTGGAAGCTTCCTAGTGACACAACCGTTGACTAGGCATTAGTGCCTGGTCAGACGGTGACGGCAGTCACAAGTCGTGCATACACGGGCAAGGTGTTGGTTTTCGTGCATCTGTTTTCTTCGCCGGCAGAGTCCTGGTCCTACCCGGGCTCCGGCGCCGTCACTCCGCCCTCCGTCTACAATCCCGGGCCGTCCTCCCGTGAGCGTCAGCTGGAGCAGTTCATCGCGCTCCAGCTCGGTCTGCCTCGCCCTCGTCCCCAGGGAAGTGCAAGTTGTATCACAATCGCTTCCCTGCCCAGCCTTGTATGACTGAGACTGAGTTGCGGTTGTGTCTCGTTTCTCGACCCATCTCCGTGACAACGTTGCGTGGCTTGACGTTTGGCAATCTTGGTTCACCCCTCTTTCCACCTCGTCCGCTTTCGTTGCTTGCTGCCTTGTGACCGTTCGCGATCTGGCGACCCCGGTCCAGGACCCTGCTGAGACCTGGATCATCGATTCCGGGGCCATGCATCACATGACGGCCTCTCTTGAGGCCTTTAGTATACTCGGTCCTCTAGACGATGTCTCCAGTGTCTGAACGGGCTCCGGACAGGTGTTGCCTGTCCGTAGTGTTGGCGTCGTTCGCTTTCGTGGTCCTGCCGGTGACGTTTTTCTTACCGATGTCCTCTTTGTCCCTGGTCTCGAGCTCAGCCTTCTGTCTGTCACTGCCCTTGACCGCATGAGCATGGACGTTGTGTACTTACGTGGTGGTGGCACTGTGTCGTTGCGTCCGTCTGGTCTTGTCATACTGCACGCCACCGCCCGTGGCAACCTGTGGCATGTACATCGCTTCTCCTCCTCTCCTTTCGTCTCCTCCCCGTCGGCCGCCACAGGCCATGTGTTTGTCACCAGTACGCTTTCTCCTCAGCACACCCGCCTCTTGGACCGCCGCCTTTGCCACGTCCACTCTGACGCTGTAGACAGCATGCTCTGCACCCAGCCGGCCAAGGGCCTTGACCCGGAGACTTTCCTTCTCCCGTGCCCCATTGAGTGCATTGATTGCGCTCAGGAGAAGATACACCGGTCCGCTTACCCTTTGTCTTCCTCCCGTGTATGCGCCTCTTGACCTCGTCCACTCAGATGTCATAGGCCCTCTCCCTACCGATTCCGTCGACAAGCATGGCCGCTATGTCCTCACCCTCACTTATGACTATTCTCGCTACCACTGGGTTTTCTGCCTTCAACAGAAGAGCGATATTGCCCGAGCCGTCCAGGACTAGCTTGCCCTTGCGGAGCACGAGTGTGGTCGCTCTCTTCGCTGCTTTTGCTCCGATCGCGGTGGTGAGCACATGGGTCAGGCCACGACCTTTCTCGCCTCCCGCGGGATCCACCATGAGACATCTGCGCCCTACACGCCTGCCCAGAACAGTATCTCCGAATGATGGAACCGTACCATGACTGACGCCGTCCGCACCATGCGGGTCGAGTCCGGTCTCTCGGATGGCTTCTATTTTGCAGCCATGGCCTACCTGACCTAGGTTTGGAATCGGATTCCCCATGGTCCCCTTCCGCGCCAGTCCACGCCGTACGAGCATTGGTGCGGCCAGGGCGCTGACCTCTGCCCGGCTCGCTTTGGTAGCCATTGTATGGCTACCCGCCCCGCAACAAGGCGGCAAGCTCGCCCCCTGTGGACGTCCCTGCACCTTCCTCGATGTCTCTCGTCAGTCCAAGGCCTGACGATGGATACCTCGTAGCACTGCATCGTTGAGTCATGGGATACCCTCTTCTTCGAGAACCTGTTTCCTCGCGATCTCATTCGTTCCGGCTCGTTCGTGTCTATCCCCTTGCGTGGGGAAGTGGTGAGTCCATCCTCCATCTTACCTCTTCCACGTGGCACATCCCTCAGTCACTCTAAGCCGGCAGCCCTAATCGCGTCCGCTCGTCCCCTCCGGGCAGGTAGTCCCAGTCGCGTTCGCTGGTCCCTCCTGGGCGGTAGTCCCAGTCGCGTCCGCTGGTCCCTCTGAGCCGGCAGCCCCAGTCGTGTCCGCTGGTCCCTCTGAGCTGGCAGCCCCTGTCGCGTCCGCTGATCCCTCTTGACCAGCAGCCCCAGTCGTGTCTGCTTGTCCCTCTAGGCCGGGAGCCCTTGTCGTTTCCGCTGGTCCCTCTAAGCCGACAGCCCTAGTCACGTCCGCTGGTCCCTCCGGACCGACAACCCCAGTCGCGCCTACTGGTCGCTCCGGGCCGTCAGCCCCAGTGGCGCCTACTGGTCCCTCAGGGCCGACAGCCCCAGTTGCGTCCATTGGCCCCTCTGAGCCGGCAGTCCCAGTCGCGCCCACCGGCCTCTCTAGACCAGCAGCTCCATTCGCGTCCAGTGGACCCTCCGGGCTGGCAGCCCCAGTTGCGTCTTCTAGTCCCTCCAGACCGGTAGCCCAAGTCGCGTCCACTAACCCCTCCGGGCCAGCAGCTCCAATCGCGTCCGGTGGCCCCTCCGCGCCTGCAGCCCCGTCCGCCTCCATTGGCCTATCGGACTCTGCGCCATCTCTTGCGCTGCCATGCTACACGCGTGGCCCAGGCGGCAGCCTCCGACCCAGGCCGTCGGTGAGCACGCACACCGTCGCACCGCGCTCCGTGGCGCCTCGACCCTCCGTGGCTCCACGTGTCGCTTCCCCTCCCACGGTCGTGAGTGGGGACCCTGGCACCAAGGCCCTCGGCTTGACCACCTTGGCCATCATTGCAGACCTTCACACGGGCTCCGCACCAGGCTACGTCATGCATCATCCCGAGCATCGGCACACTGTCGTGGCTGCACTCACGTACATCCCACCTGGGGCTGGAGATGCACAAGCTCTCTTAGTCCGCTCCACACCACGCCCGGAGGACCCAGCCACTCTATGCAAGACACGAGCCTCTCCTGAGGCCGCACACTGGGACACTGCCCGCGCCGATGAGCTCACTGCTATCCGACAACACCATGTGTACGACCTCGTCAACCTCCCTCTAGGTCGGAAGGCCATCGGCGCCAAGTGCGTCTTTTGGCTCAAGTGGAAGCTAGACGGGTCCTTGGACAAGTACAAGGCCCCCCTTACAGCCAAGGGGTTTACCCAGATCCCTTGGGTCGACTACGACCAGATCTTTGCCTCAGTTGGCCGATTCTCCACTAGCCGGGCGCTCTTGAGCCTCGTCGCCCAACGTGGGTGGGAGCTGCATCAGATGGTTGTGAGCAACCCTTTTCTCCATGGTTCAATGGAGGGTGTGGAGCTCTACATGGTGTAGTCCCCAGGTTTTGACGATGACACTGGGAGAGTCTAGCAACTGCGTAAGGCCCTCTATGGCATGAAGCAGTCGCCTCGGTGCTGAAACCAGGAGATCAGCAGCACGCTCCTTCGTGGCAGGCTCCAGCGCAGCACCGTTGACCCCGCACTGTTTGTCAGTCCGCGAGGCCAGACTCTCGTTGCTGTCCCGGTTTACGTCAACGATCTCCTCATTGCGTCGCCAGACACGGCTGCCATCTAGCGTGTCAAGGACTTGCTGCACGCCGCCTACCAGATGAAGGATCTTGGTTCTGCGAGAGTCTTCCTAGGCATGGAGCTCGAGCATGATCGCTCCCAAGGCGTCCTACACATCCACTAGGTCGCCTATGTGCAGACTCTGTCCATGCGCTTTGCGG
This sequence comes from Penium margaritaceum, assembly GCA_023375785.1. Lineage (NCBI taxonomy): Eukaryota > Viridiplantae > Streptophyta > Zygnematophyceae > Desmidiales > Peniaceae > Penium > Penium margaritaceum. The sequence goes on along the minus strand of SZWC01002458.1, from coordinate 73,016 downwards.
AGGACCTGCCACTCGTGTCGAGCGCTTTCTTGTCCATGTCACCCGATGGCCATGTGAAGCTGAAGAGCTCTGATCCAGCTATGCTGGGGGAGTCAGTTAACGTGACCACGTACATACGAACCATTGGGTCACTGATGTTCCTGGCGACGACGACACGCCTAGACATCGTGTTTTCCGTCAACCTCCTAGCGCAGTTTTCTCAAGAGCCGTGTCACCTTCACTACGAGGCCACGATCCGAGTATTGCGATACGTCGTCATGACTCCTCGGTGAGGTCTCGTGTTCCGCCGTCAGCCGTCTGTTGTCGCGGTGGGCTACACCGATAGTGACTGGACGGGCAGTCCGGACGGTAAGAGTCGCACAGGCTGGATCTTTGTGATTGGCAGCACAGTTGTATCCTGACGTAGTGGCAAGCAGGGGTGCATTGCATGCAGCACTACTGAGGCTGAGTAGGTTGCTCTTGGCTCAAGCACGTGTGAGAGTGTGTGGTTGCATTGTCTGTTGTCCGAGTTACGTCAGTCTGTCGCATCCATCACGTTGCATTGTGACAATGAGAATGCCATGGCCATCGCCGACAATGACGGTGTGCATCACATACGCACAAAGCACATCAATGTTGAGTATCACTATGTGCGTTCATTGTTGCATGACGGTAGCATCAGCATCGTGTGGGTTGAGAGAGCACGGCAGTTGGCTGACGTCTTGACCAAGGCAATGAAGCGCGACTCGTTCAAGAAGGCTGTAAGTTCGGTCGGCTTGCGTCCGTGAGTGACTCTCTTTGTCCCTGCTTGCGTCTCAGCATGGCTTGGGGGAGTCTAGTCGTTGAATGTGTCAGTGCCCACACATGTGCACTATGCCTGTGAGTCATGGGGGAGTGTTGGTTTTCGTGCATCTCTCATTGTACTCCGTTGTGTCCTCCTGGCTTGTGTACATCAATGTACGGATGTCTGACGACAAGACTTGACGCTGCTGGAGTGTCGCTCGGTGGAGTTGACGCGCGTTGAGGCCCACTCACCGTTCGCTGGAGCCTCCTCCCTCTGGCGATGCGCTCAGCTCCATCGGCAGGCCTCCTCGGCGGTCTGGCCGCTGGCGGTCACTGCCATTGTAGATGCTGTCTGCATGCACCCAACGCTGTCTCTAGTTGTGGCATTGCGTCTGCAGCATCATGTTGTGCTTAGGGTCCATGTCTCCTACTGTGTGGCCGTGTTTGGCATCACTGACTGTCGTAGGCACTACCTGGGTTCGGGCAGCCATAACTCTTTGCTGCTATTTTTCTAGTTGATTCTGACCTTACGACTACGTTTGAATTGTCGGTAATATGGTATGGTCCAGTTTTCAGGCAAAACGGACGACACCCGGGTTTTGGGCTGCCGGGCGTCTGGCAGGGCTCACCGTGGAAACCATGCCTGCTAGAAAAAAGATGTAGGACTATTTTTTGATCGGCTGGTTAGCTGAGTAACAAGTTCTACACTAGTGTGGAGGAGCTAGAACTTGGAGGGGTCCCCCATTGTTGCTGATTCTTCATTCCTAACCAGTCAATTTCAGTTTTCATCTGCTTTCTGGCGCTAACACTGGTGCGCGCGTTTCTGAGTAAAAAACCCACAGCTTCCAGACTTAGACTCTAGAGCAGCATACTGAGGGGGCTGCGGAAGCCCGCACGCTGCATCAACAACACTACTGTCCCAACCTGCTGACTAGGATTTCCAGCTCAAGGGTCTGGTTAAGAGACACAAGGCAAAGTGTCATAATGCTTCAATAGCATTTGCAGAGAGAGATGACAAATGACAGGTCCATGGCATAAGAACTTGCCATGGCGCACGACGGGTGTCACACGCGGGAGTGCAAGATCTTTCCTGAAAGCGGCCCAAAACCACTGTTTTGGTCGTAACTCCGTGTAGACATATGAGAACGCTATGCCGTCTAAACTTAGACGTGCAAGATCAAAAGACAGACGCCACAACTCGTCACATGTATGCATCCAGCATCAAACGGTGGACACACAATGCAAAAACATGCGAATCGGGCCTACGACCAGTCCACCGATAAACTCATGCGTGCTGTAGAAAACCTACAGTAGGTCCCGGGTAGTATCCAGAGCTCTGGAACGGTCGTCGGTCAGCTCCAAGCTGGTAGTCCGCCACCAGATGATGCACCGGTGCCACCAGTGTCCGCATCAGGGATTTGCCCGAGTATGGGCACGGCCGAGTGGTCATAGTAAACTGTATAGGTGGACAGGAACGTCACAAATCACAACACTCTCCCATGACCCGATGGTACGCATTTCCATACGCGTGCAGTAGTGAGACGAGTACAACGAGTGCAACAAAAAATGTGACACAAACAAAGTCATACCCCACACTCAACCACTCTCAGGCAAGGGGCGAAGTCCAACAGAATGAAGGGCCACCAGGAACTTTGCGTGAGCTAGTGCCTTCGTCAAGAAGTCAGCACGCTGCATGTTAGTGCCAACCCAAATGATGGAGATCATGTGTCGCTCCACCAGATCACGGACAAAGTGATGCTTAACTGCAATGTGCTTCGTACGAGCATGGAAGACACCAGAGTTCTTTGCGATGGCAAGAGTACTATGGCTGTCACAATGAAGCACAATGGAAGGTACTGACTGGCCAAGCTCAAGGAACACGCGCTGCAGCCATACCGCCTCAACAGTCCCTACACCGAGAGCAACGCACTCTGCCTCTGATGAGCTACATGTAATGCAGCCATGCTTCCTCTTGTGCTAGGACACAAATGTCCCACCGAGCAGGAATATGTAACCGGTGCGGATACGTCCATCTGGGCACCAGGTCGAGTCGTTGTCGGTGTAGCCGTCAAGGACCACCGAACATTACCGGCAAAAGCAGAGTCCGAGGTACGGTGTGGAGACCACTTGCCGCACCACTCGCACAACTGCGGGAAGGGCTCTAGCATGTGGAGCCTGAAAAAACCGGGAAATGAGGTTGAAGGTAAATGCGATGTCAGGACGTGTGGTAGTGACCAAGTACAACAGAGATCCGATGAGATGGAGGTACAGGGTCACATCCACTGTCTCTCCCAGCTGTGTGGGATCTTCCAACTTGAAGGCATCCTGCTCATCAGGCATGAGAGGTGTGGAAGCCGTGGGCACTGCGTAAAGAAGGTCGCTTATGCGCTCTCCCACAACACGTGCGTATCGGGCCTGTTGTAGTAGTAGAGTACAATGTCTGCGGTCTCGCCTGATCTCTATGCCAAGAAACACTCCCGCAGGACCAGGGTCCTTCATCCTGTAGGCAGTCTGGAGGATAACCTTGGACTCCTTCACGGCCTCCATTGAAGGAGACGCGCTCAGAAGGTCGTCGACATAGACCTGGATGGAAGTGAATTGCTCAGGCATCCGTTGAATGAAAACAGAGGGATCTGCCTCACTCTGTACATATGTCGCATGAGTCAAGGTGCCAGTAATCTCCTGGTTCCAACACCAAGGAGACTGCTTGAGGCTGTACAAGGACTTACGCAAGCGCTAGACGTTGTCATCGTCCTCAAGGCGGGGTGGCTGAGCCACGTAAATCTCCTCATCCAGAGAGCCATGGAGGAACGCATTGTTCACATCCATTTTGTGCAGTTCCTAGTCATGCTGAGTCACTACACCAAACAAAGCTTGAGCTGAGGTCATGCGGCCAACAGGGGCAAAGGTGTTAGTGTAATCAATGCCATTGATCTGAGAGTACCCCTTGACGACCAAGCGAGCCTTGTGGCGTTCCAGTGAGCCATCCGGATTCACTTTCTTGCGAAAGACCCAATTGATCTGAACAACCTTCCTTCTTGCTGGAAGGTGAACTAGCTTGTAAACTCCGTGCTCTTTCATGGAGTGAAGCTCATCCTCGTAGGCAGCACGCCAAGAGTCAGCATCCTGTAACGAGAGAGCTTCTCTCAGTGTGCCCGGGTCAGGCGCCATAGAGGGAGAGCTCTACGTGACAAAAGCACACGCCTCACTGCTAGGTCTGACAACCAGAAGATCGACTGCTGCATCACAAGTGATATAAAACTTGCGAGTGACAAGGTAGGCCCTACAGGACACGCTGGATGTACCTTTGTGTCCTCAATGCGGACACTCAGGCCTAGGGCCTTTGTGCCGGGATCACCACTCGCTATGCTGTGAGCTGAGCGACTCGGTGCGGGACCAGACACTAGCTGAGCTCTGGAGTCCAATGGTAGAAGACGACCGCCAGGCTCACAAGAGTAACCCGGGCTCGAGGGGTGCACCTCAGGCTCTAAAACAGGCACAATCACAGCTGGGGAGGGCTTAGGCAAGGGAGCTGGTGATGCCGTACAAGGAGATGCAGGTGTAGGTGACACGGGGCTCGGTGTGAGAGTAGGAGCAGGTGAGGCAGGTCCACGCACAGAGGCAGGAGTGCCGACGGACACAGGTACGGTGACAAGAGTGCACACAAGTAGAGGATCATAGGAACATGTGGGGTGCGAGGGGACATGGGTAGAAGCCGGGGTTGCTGGAGAGGTTTTTGGACCGACAGCGATGATCATCTGGGTCATCAAAAGTCTGAGAAGTAGAGGGAGCTCGAACAGACACATCAGCATGGCAAACGGTGCTCGCAGGCGTAGAATCCTCCAACCATCGAGAAACCTCATACGTGGGAACGTGGGAGACGGACAGTGACGTGATCGAAGTCAGATCACGGTAGGTGAGGGACTCAAAGAAGAGCGCGTCGTGGGACTTAACAATATGACGAAAAGTAGGATCCCAAAAATGCCATGCCTTTGACCGCGGGGAGATGCCGACAAAAGCACACAAGCGACCCTCTAGTGAGACCTTGGACCCCTGCTGGTCCTCAGTGTACCACACAGAAGCCAAAGCGCCCTAGACGCGAGCGAGGCGCAAGTCGGTACGGTGGCCAAACCAGAGCTCATACGGAGTGACATGGTCTGGAAGTGGACCGTGCAGGAGGCGGTTCCAGACCCAAGTCATGTAGGTGAAACCTTCAAAAGTCAATAACATCGGAAGAACGCACTCAGACCATAGAGCGCGAACCGCATCCTCCATGGTACGGTTCCAATACTGAGAGACACCGTTCTTCTGAGGAGTAGCATGAGCGGAGACCTGCCGAAAAATCCCGTGCTTGGTGAAGAAGCTGTCCATCTCGTCAAGAAACTTGCCGCCGTGATCCGAGCGGAAGGTGTGCAGCGTGTGGCGGGACTGATATGCAACCATCACTAGCGAGAGGCAAACCGCGAGAGCGGCGTCACTCTTCTGGTGCAGGCTGTAGACCCACCGCATCTGGGTGAAGTCATCACTTAGGGTTAGGACGTATCGATCCCGGTCAGATAGAGACTTGAGAGGTAGGGGACGAAGAAGGTTAGAATGGACTAACTCGAGAGGGCAAAGTGCACGTGAAAGAGAGTCAGGATAGGTACAACGATGCATCTTACCCTGAGAGCAGAAGAGACAGTCGGTCTTGGGCGGCTTCTCAAAAGAAGCCACGTCAAGACTGAGGGCAGGCTGTGTCTAAATGAGCTTCAACATAGTTTCGGAGTCCACATAACACAGGCGACGATGAAGCAATCGCTGGTGCTTAGGAGAGAGAACACCAGTGACAAAAACATGAGCGAAAGGGGAGGGGGAGCAAGGAGCAAAAGTTTGAGAGACACGATGCAGGTCATCCACAACAGAGGCACAACAAACAACTTTATGAGTGTCAATAGCAGTCATAGTTGCGGAGTCTATAATGTGCTCCACAGAGAGTCCCATCAGTTTGCAAGTACGTATAGAAAGCAAACTGAGCTCAAGGTCAGGCACAAACAACACCTCGGAAAGATACAAGGGGCTAGACGGACCATCAAAACACACAACCCCAACACCCTAGACTGGTAAGGACTGACCAGAGCCTGTGTGGACAGGAACAAACAGACGAAACAGGGCTGAGAACAATGAAATCATTGCGACGACAGGTCATGTGATGAGTGGCACCGGAATCGAAGATCCAAGTGCCACCGGAATCACGACTGGAGGACATCACTGTACAACGGGCAATGGAACACTCGGCCTCAGACGGACGCTAGGCAGTAGGTAGGGAAGAACGACGAAGGGCACAAAGGTGAGACTCATGAATCCAATCTGTACAGTCAGGCCCATCGTCATCACATGCCAATTGTGCCCCCCCACACGAGTCATCCCGAGCCACAAGGACAGATGGAAAGACAATCTATGAACCGCCCGGCTATGATAACTCACTCGCACCTCCCTAACAGCAAAGCGCTAGAAGGTGGCAAAGCTCGACAATGGTGCGGTCACGTGGGTCTGGGTCGCCGCTGGTCACCAGTGGTGAAGTAGGAACTGCTGCGGTCATGGTCGCCGCACGTCCGGAGGATGTACTGCTCGACGTGGACCATAGTGGGTGCGCAGCCTGGAGCCTGTGAGTAATCCGCATTCAGTCGAGCGGCTTCTAGCACTTGGTGTAGCGATGAGCGCCTCCACAGTTGTAGCAATGGACAGAGCTTCCACTGTTACTGCCCGATGATGACTGCTGCTGTGAAACCCTTGGCTCGAGCCGTGCCTTCGTCGCCCTTTCTTCCCCTGTGCTGCTAACGCAACACCCTATTTCTGAGTCGGTATAATCGGGGTGGAAGGGGAGGAGGACGTGGCAGAGGATGGAGAAGGAGTCTGTAGGAGGGGCATCGGTGGGGATGCAACGACTGCTGTTGCAAGGGACGTCTCCTGATGAGCCACGGCTGCCTCATGGGTAGAAGTCACTTGGAGAAAGAGCTAGGGCGCCCAGGGAAGGAATTGAAGTGAAGCCAAAAAAGGCTCGAGCACGGCGTCACTGTACCTCGTGAAGATGTCTGTGTGCTCAAGTCAAACTCCGAGCATGATCGTGTGAAGTGCCCATAGCTGTCTACCTCCTGAGGTCCCAAGGCGCATGTAAATGCGCATGACGGGTTGCCAGTAGTCGGCTGCAGGCTCGGCAGGCCGCTAACGAAGGGAGTGAAGGGCACGAATGTGCGCAGTGCCGGTGGCGTGCGTCTCTGCAGCAAGCAAAGACAATGCAAGGTCCTAGCCCCCGTGAGGATCAGCGCGAGTGCTTGTGCCCTCCCCACCAAGGAAGGAGCGGAAGTCAACGATGGTCTCGTGCGGCATGACATAGAGGAGTGCGCGCATTGCCCTAGCCGCTGTCAGCACCTGTGCTCGGTCCGCCGTCTGATATGGGCTGTGGTAGTAGGGCCAGACGCCCTCTGAAGTGGCCCAAGCCTGGAAGAGGATCTCCATGTAGTCAAAACCATCCTCGCTGGCATACCGTGGGGGCGGTGTCTTGAAGTCCTTGGGTTGCCGCTCCATAGGGAGAGCAGCCACAGGTTGCGAAGGATGAGGGATGGAAAAGACACCGGGAAGAGGGAAATCCTGGGATGGAGACCAGGTGACGATCGAATCTTGGGAAAGCAAGATGTGTGTGGGGGTCGAGAGCTCTTCTGAAGGTGACGGAGACGCTCCTGAAGCACACAAATCTCTCGCACTGGGGAGTCACCCTCCATGCCTCGCATATCTGTATCCTCGTCCCAAGGATCAAGAGGTGGCTGGTCAGCTCCGGCTCCTGTCTCCGCTGCTGGAGCTGACTGTTGTGTTCTGGGTGCGACCTTGGCCGCTCCCCCAGAGGTCTATCGTGGGGTCATGGAATGACCCCGGAGAAGCTCGGTGAGTGTACGGATAGCGTAACTCTGCTCCCACTACAGGCAACGCATCTCATCCCATTGGCTCTATAGGTCCTCAATAGCCTGTGAACATGGGCTCATGACTCCTGAGGAAGAGGAAGAGGGATCTAGTAACCGTTTTCCCTTATCGCCGGACGGAGCCATGTCGCCGCTCATTATGGGCTAAAACGTCAATGTGGTCGAAGTGTAAAAACGTCAGTGTTTCTCGAGGCTTTGAAACGCTGGCAAATATTGACTCTCCGACGAAAAACTTCACAAAGGCAAGTACTGACGTCAGCAAGAAGTTGGTGACGTGAGCATGACCTGGTGACGTGAGCAAAAAATGCTGACGTCAGCTCTCCTCTCCCTGGTGTTTTTTTGTGTCAACCCTCATGGTTTCTGCGCGAGCTGGCAGCGGCCTCGCAGCAGCCGCGCGGGAGCTGCGCGGAAGCTGCACAGCGGCTTCTGCTCGGCTGCTGCTGCTGTTGCGTTGTCAGCTGTAGGAGCAGCCGCGCGGCTGTGTGCGGAGTGGCTGCCTGGCGGCTGCGTGCGCCGCTGTGGCAGCAGCCGTGCGCTATTGCTACTACTACTGCGCGCTGCGGCCGCTGCACGCTATTGTCACCGCCGCGCACTGCTGCCATTGCTGTTGCTACGCTACTGCTGCCACCGCTACTGCTACCGCTGTTGCTACGCTGTTGCTGTGCTGCTGGCACCACTGCTACTACTATCGCAGCTGCTGTGCTGTTGTTGTGCTGCTGCCGTTGTGCGCTCTTGCTGTGCTGCTGGCGCCGCGGGCTGCTCCTATGGTGCTGCCGCCATGCGCTACTGCCACTACTGCTGCTGCCGCTGCTGTTGTGCTGGTACTCTGCTGCACTGCTGCTATTGTTGAATGTTGCAGGTGCTAGCAACCAGAGTCTCACGTGGTGATGGTGAGCGATGTCGACGGCATTCGGCTGTTGTCGACTGGTCCCTGTGGATCTACTGCAGCGGTGACTCCCACTATTGCTGCTTTTCTGTGTCTCTACTGCGCAGCTCGGTGAGAACTATCTCACTGCTCTGATACCATGAGAAAATGTGTGGAAGCTTCCTAGCGACACAGCCGCTCACTAGGCCTCAGTGCCTGGTCAGACGGTGATGACAGTCACAAATTGTGCACAGACGGGCAATGGTCTGGCTAGGAGACACAAGGCTAAGTGTCAAAATGCTTCAATAGCATTTGCAGAGAGAGATGACAAATGACAGGTCCATGGCATAAGTACTTGCCGTGGCGCACGGCGGGTGTCGCACGCGACAGTGCAATATCTGTCCTAAAACCGGCCCAAAACCACTGTTTTGGCCGTAACTCTACGCAGACATATCAGAACGCTATGCCGTCTAGACCTAGACGTGCAGGATCAAAAGACGGACTCTACGACTGGTCACAAGCATGCATCCGGCATCAAATGGTGGACACACAATGCAAAAACATGCAAATCGGGCCCACGGCCAGTCCATCGATAAACTCCTGCGTGCTGCAAAAAAACTGAAGCAGGTCCCGGGTAGCATCCAGAGCTCTAGAACGGTCGTCGGTCAGCTCCAGGCTGGTAGTCCGCCACCAAATGATGCACCGGTGCCACAAGGGTCCGCATCAGGGATCTGCACGAGTATGGACACGGCCGAGTGGTCACAGTAAACTATACAGGCCGACAAGAACGTCAGAAATCACAACAGGAGATGCACGCCGATGCCGGCGTCATGACAGCGAAGATGGCAGGGTCGCGGTACCAAGGTTTGAGGACAAACGTTGCTGATTCAAACCATCAGGCGACAATGGATGGTGCAAGACGGTTATATGCAATGTCTATTTGGGGTGTGGAATGTTTTGTACAGATGTTGGATAGCTGAGTATGCGGATCTTTTTTCTCTTTGAGAGCCTTCTAGGTTGTTCGGAAATATCCAGACGCAAACCAACCTCAGTATGGATCCGGTTTTGCGCCTATGGAAGCTCCTCCGCCATAGTCTGTTGACGTCATTGCGCAAGACAATGCAGAGACATGCACTCAGCATCTGTGCTGTCGTCCACTTCCTGATCGCTGTCGCTGTCATCACTACTGTTGCCCCCATTGCTGTCGTTGCTGCTGGAGACTGGTACAACGTCACTGTCGCTGTCGCTGTCAGTGAGACTGTCACATGCAACATTGCTGCTGCCGGGGGGCGGCGTCGATGTGGAGAGCACCTGTGCAAAGACAGGTCACCGGGGCACAGAGCATGGATGGGACAATCGACGTCATCCACCTTCCCCTTGCCTTTTTTGGTGTAGGTGGGCGTGCATTGAACAGGCTTCTCCAAAGAGGAGGATGGCGATGCATACGCGGCCGCTTCGTGGTTCCGGAAGCACCCAACGCCATCGTCCAAGCAACGCTGCCCAACCAGGATCGGCTTCTCATACAGCACCAGTGGCATGTTGGACGGAATGGTCAGCGGCGATGCGAAAGACTTGGCCTCATTGTCGTAGGTTGACATGACATTGCACACAGCCTGTGGTGTATCGGTTGCATCGGAAGATGCAAGGACATGCACCTTGCAGGGGCAACCGATAGGCCTCTTTAGTACTGGCATCCATGGCGGACAAGACTTGCGCAAGAAGACGCGCATGCTCCTTGGTTGAAAGCTTTTGGAGATTCCGGTCCATAGTGGAGGATTGACAACGTCTGGGAGTGAAAATTGGCAGGCTGAATGGCAAGTCCTTGTTGCAGCCCTCAATTTTTGACAGGATGTGGAATGCAGGCGTATTAGGAGGAGGACGACCAATGGTCCTCTGGATGTTCAAATATTTGTGAAGCTTGCGATTTGACATGTGCACATCCATAGCCAACAATCCGAACATCGCAAAACGAGAGACTACAGATTTCGTGCGGCTCCACGACCTCCGGACGTCCAGTAGTGATTGTTATTGACTGCAGCCTGAGTCGAACAGGTTCATCGTCAATTTTTAGGTACACACCATTTCGTTTAGAGAATGTCTAATTACCACCCACATAACATTTTCACTGAAAACCGTGTACGAAGTTATGGAAGAGTGAATTGGATTTTTGTAAACATTGAAATTCAGTATCAATAGGATACCGGAAAGGCGATACAGAAGATGCGGTGCTGGTGGACAGTGAGATGATATGGTCTTGTATGCGCTGGTGTAGACAGCAGTAGCTGACTGTCACGGTGACTGCTCTCCTCAGCAAATCTCCATGACCAGCGCTGAATCTGACCAATGTCTCACCTGGCAAGGGGCACGATGAAGGCAAAATAAAAACTAAAGTGAAACATAGTTTCATTGCAGTTCACCAGGTGGGTTCAAATGATGTGCAGATGAGACGGGAAGTATATCTTGTCATTGGTCAGGAAACAGGTTTTGCATCCGGAGGGTTGTCCAGAAAAGAAGTTACTCGAAGTCACTCAATGTGGGGAGATAGCCATGTGCCAGACTGAAAACTCCACTGCTGCAACCCTGCTACTCTTCTCAAGGTATGAATACAGAGAGAAAACAAAGGTCTGATCCAATCGTTTTGGTTCCTTTGTCTTTTGACATGTTGGCATAGCAGCACTTCAAGATTGCTTTGGAATCAATGGGGCATCCCCCTTCTCCTCAGATTTCACCTACGAGTACTTTGTTCAAAGTGAGACGCACAGGGCAGTGGAAGAGGCAGAAATGGGGCAGGCTAGAGTTGGTGCTAGAAGGTGCCAACAGTCGGACCTGCACCTGAACTAGAGCAGAAGTTATATCCTGTTGCCAATAATCCACCAAGAAAACTTTCGCGACACACCCAAAACTCCTTCGCAATGGCAGGACAATGGCAATTGCCAGAACTCGAGATTGGACTATGCATCCACCAGTTTTGCCAGACCCATACGACAAGATGTCGCCGCCCCAGAAACCACTTCGCGGGGATCCTAACCACAGCCATCCATGAGTACATACACACCTACAAAGATGCATCTTGGAAGTAGAGTGATTGTTGAATGAGCATTACAGGTACCAAGTCAAGCATACCCTGAATTCTGCATAGGTCCACCACTTTGCAACAAACCTCCATGGTGATGGTGGGATAGAGTATTTGTGGGACCAGGGCAGAACCCTGATGTGAGACTAGGCTGGTGCGAGGCAGAAGAAGACATCACTTCACACATGCTCATATCTTGCCTTCTCCAAGACCATGTCTTGGTATATGATTTTGAAGCTTTGCTTTGAATTTGACTCCGGGATCACCCAAATTGCGTTGCAGATGACTTATCTCTCCCACACCACTTCCTTGATTGAATGTTTTACTCCTTTGCATGACCGCTTCACTCATGCACTAAGGTGAAAGTTACTTGCTTGAACAACTAGAAATGATGTTGCACTATTCTGGACAAGACTATTCTCTTCCATCTCACACACTTGGACTGAAGTGTATGGCCTACTACACCCAGAATTTGCACCTGAGCAGCGCTGGCTGCTCAACTGTGAGAGGGAAAACTTGCACTTACAAGTAAGCGCTAGAACTACAGTTGGAAGTGAGGAATGAATGAGTAGATAGCAACAACAAGATGTGGAGTGAGGAATGACTGAGTAGATAGCAATAAAATCATTGTCTCCCACATTGGCATCCCTATGCAGGCTCTTCATTTCCACCCTTGTATCCCCTAAAATCGTGGTATGGAGCACGACTCCTGGTGCTCAATCTCGGAAACCATCCATGATTCTGTCCAACCAAGAACATGGCAGAACAGGATACTAGTAACTATACAGAATAAGTGGAAGTGTCATTTGATTCCCCAATTCCCCTGGTTCTGTCGAGTCCATAGGTACAATTTTGGCTTGCAGGACAAGCATAGTGCTCAATTTCAATAGACGTCCATATGTTATTTGGGAAGAGTGCACTTGTCAAAAAAAGCTCTCCAAACTATGTACAACACAATGAATCATTCATTTACTCATTCTCAAACACCCTCCACCACATTGAGTCAACGGGCATGGTCCTGGCGCTCCATCTTGGCAGCCATCCATGACTTTTTCCGGGTTAGGCCACCATCTGTAGGAAACCGCGAGTAGTGAGGGAATGTAGAGATAGACAAGGGGGAAATCTTAAGAGAACGAGCGCGTGGCAAGGAGACGAAAAGAAGCATCAGCAAAACGACGCAAGGTCACTCAGTCACAAGAGAGTGAGGTGCTACCTGTCGGGGAGGGAGCCAAGAGCGAGCGGGCAGCGAGCTCGCTCTTGCTCATGGTTTTACCTCCACCACGCGGGTGTTGAACCTGCCCCCCCCTTTCCCAAATCCCATTTTCCTCATATGTCTGCTTTTCTCACTACACATCACAGTTTCCCATCCAAGGAGCCAAACCCGGGTGACCACGTTAGGAGAACGCAATCAGCACCAGGTAGCTGTGAGCATGAACGACGCCTGTGTCACCACGGCCAATGTCCACAGCTTGGTGACGACGAACGTGCCGGCAGCACAGTCCCTCTCTCTCAGTCACCTGCATAAGTGGCAATTGGGGTGTGCGACCAGGCCAGAGGTCACAGTGTGTACTAGACACAAAACCAACACTCCCCCATGACCCACAGCCGACACACACAGCACACGCGCACGATCGTCACAAGATGTGACAAGCACAGCTGTACACGGATGCACACAGGGGCAACGACTCAACTGGGAGCATCACGAGAGCACAACAAGCCAATGGCATGGCATGCAGCCTTGAAGATGTTGCTGCTGAGCGCCTTTGTAAGGAAGTCAGCTCTCTTCTGTCGAGTGTCAACCAAGACGATCTGGACATCACCTGCAGCCACTCTCTCGTGCACAAAATGATGCTCAACATTGATATGCTTGGTGCGAGTATGATGCATGCCGTCGTGCTCAGCAATGGCCTTGGTGCTTTGATTTTTGCAGTGCTGAGTGATGCAGCGGATGGGTACACGTAGCTTCTGGAACAGTCAACAAAGCCAAATGCTCTCACAAGTGCATGCCCCAAGTGCGACATACTCAACCTCACTAGAAGTACGAGCAACACAACCCTGCTTGCCACTCTTTAATGATATTGCCGTACCGCCAATAAGAAAGATGTAGCCAGTACGACTGCAAGCATCAGCATCATGGGCCATGTCATTGTCTGTGTATCCGTTAATCACCACTGACGGTTGTGCCTTGTAGCAAAGACCGGTGCGAGCTGTGGACATAGCGTATCAGACGACGCGCAGCGCATCCTCCAGATCTCGTGCTCTCAGACATTGTGAGCTGTGCTAGGAAATTCACAGAAAAAGTAACATCCGTCCTGGTTGTTGTTGCCAGGTAGATGAGCAAGCCAATCATGCGGAGGTAGTCTGTCACATCAACCGACTCCCCCAGCTTTGATACGTCCAGTGTCTTCAGCAGTCTCTGTCCTGCTGGGGTCATGGGCGTGGAAGCTGTGGGCACTGTCTCAAGGAGTGGGGTGAAGCGCACCCCTAGGCTGCGTACATATGCAGCCTGGTGAACATGAAGCACGCGACAAGAGCGGTCTCTCTGGAGCTCAATGCCTAGGAAGACACGAGCCCGCCCCTAGTCCTTCATCATGTACGTGGACTGAATGAGTGCCTTCATTGATCCCGCATCTTCCTGACTGGGTGATGCTATCAGCACGTCATCAACATAGATGAGGACAGCAACAAAAGGGACCGACGTAGGAGTGACAAAGAGTGAGGGGTCAACAGAGCTGCGTTGGTAGCCGCCCTTTTGAAGTGTGGACGCGATCTCCTGATTCCAGCACCGAGGCGACTGCTTCAGACCATAGAGGGCCTTTCGTAGCCGCCATACTCTGTTGGTGCCATTGGAGAACCCAGGGGATTGAATCATGCAAATCTCCTCATCCAGCTGATTATGCAAGAAAGCATTGTTGACATCCATCTGCTCCAGCTCCCAGTCATGTTGGTCGACTAGACTCAGCAAGGCTCGAGCTGTGGTGTAACGGCCAACTGGCACGAACATTTCGTCAAAGTCAATGCCAGGGACTTGGGAGAACCCCTTGGCCGTGAGAAGAGCTTTGTACTTGTTCAGTGTGCCATCGGGTTTGTACTTGCGCCCGAAGACCCACCGCGCATCAATGGCTTTGCGCCATGGTGGCAGGTCCACCAGCTCGTACACAACATGGTCGTCAAGAGCGTTGAGCTCGTCGCGCATGGCGGCTTCCCACTGCTGAGCATGGGGAGCCGCACGTGCCTGCTGCACCGTAGTAGGTTCAGGTGACGGAGAGGAGGTGCCAGTGGTCGCATGACAATCAGCAACGGTGTCAGTGGCAATAGCAGGGATAGCACGTGCATGCTCGGAGACAAGCAGAGCATACCCCAGGGAAGAGCTGGGATAAACAACACCAGTAGCGAGCCCCAGGGCATCCATGCCCGTTGGAACAACAGGGGACTGAGCCGTCCGTTCCCGAGAGGGTCGAGTGGATGTCGTAGGGACACTAGAGGTGCAGTGAGGAAGTGCACGGAGACGCCCACCGCGGACAAAGAGTGAGACGGGCGCTGGTCCAGTGGGCTCTGCTGCCCGAGGAGGGTTAGCCATAGCTGGAGAGGCTGGAAAGGCGGGTGGCGACGCAGACGTGGGTGTCAAATCAGACACCTCTGGGGAGACTGGAGTGCTCGACGAGCTAGACGACGAGGACGGGAGGGACATCAAGGCAGATGGTGACATTGAGTCTAACGACTGTGGGAGGGTCGAGGGTGCCGATTGCGAGGGCGCAGCCGGAGGAACGGAGGATGGGACCGGACAGTCTCCCCCCCCCCCCACCGAGAGAGCGGG
>SZWC01002458.1:35883-57366 GCA_023375785.1 Penium margaritaceum | reverse complement strand
CCCCCCCCCCCCACCGAGAGAGCGGGAGAAGGGAGACATCGGACAAGAGACGACCAAGATCACGAAGGAAGACAGACTCAAAGAACTATACATCGCGGGACTCGACCACGCGCTGGCGCACTGGGTCCCAAAACCGCCAGGCTTTGGATTGGGAAGAAACACCCAAGAAGGGGCACAAACGACCCTGAGAGGAGAGCTTGCCATCACGAAGATCGTCAGGCAGCCAGACAAAAGCAATACAACCCCAGACATGGGCAAGACAAAGATCGGCACGAGTGCTGGACCAGTGCTCAAAAGGGGCAATGGAGCGAGGGAGAGGGCCGTGCGGGACCCGATTCCAGACCCAGGTCATGTAGCTCATGGCCTCAAAGGAAAACAACAAGGGAAGACCAGACTCAGACAGAAGAGTCCTAACACCATCGGCGAAGATACGGTTCAAACGCTCAGAGATACCATTTTGGTGGGGTGTATAGGGAGCAGAAGTCTCCAGACACACCCCTTTAGACGTGAGAAAACGGGCGGTGGGACCAAGGAACTCACCACCGCGGTCACTACGGAACACTCGCAGGGATCGCTGACAGGCCCGCTCAGCCTGAGCAAGCCAGGTCTCAACGATGGGACAGACATCGCTCTTGTGATGGAGGGTGAAGACCCAACAAAAGCGGGAGAAGTGATTAGTGATGCATAAGACATAGCGCCCAACATTACCAAGAAGGTCATGGGGAAGAGGACCCATGACATCTGCATGGACATGGTCCAGGGGATGGCTGGACTAAGACTCAGAATCAGAAAAGGGAGCACGGTGCATTTTGCCATGGGCACAGTCAAGAAAGTTAGCTGGGTAGGGAGCAAGGAAGGTAGACGGGCACAATCCCAAGGCTGGTTGAAGATGGAGCATGCTAGAGACAGCATCGGTGTGGACAGAAGCAAGATGGCGATGCAAGAGGCGGACAAGGTCAGGAGAGAGAGAGAAGGTGCAACATGGCGAAGAGTGGTGCCGACAGAGGGATCAGAGGGGGAGAACAGGGGCACACGATAGAACTTGTCACATTTGACCCCGTGCAAGACAACGCGGCCAGTGGGACGCAACCGTAGTGGTGGCAACACCGTGACTAGCAGCAAAGTCCATGTCCTGAGCATCAAGAGAAGACACCGACAGAAGGCTTCGTTCTAGGGAAGGAACGTACAGAACGTCATGAAGGTATAGAACGCTAGAGGGGCCAACGAAATGAACAACACCGATCCCCTGAACGGGGAGCAACTGATTCGACCCAGTACGAACGTAGCACACAGACCCAGCAGGGCCAAGAGAGACGGATGAGGAGCACACGGAGGTCATGTGGTGGGTGGTTCCGGAATCCAAGATCCAGAAGCCACCCGACCGGCGCACATTGGGGAGTACACCACAGGTGGTCATAATTCCAGCAGGTGGAACAGACAGGACGATGGAGCACATGCAACGAGAGAATGAGGGAGGAAGACAGACTGCCAATGCTCAATCCACGGAACGGAGGGAGACAAGGACCCAGGCACGTGCCCCGGGGGATCACCACGAAGCACTGAGTTTGACTGACAAGTGGGACCACTGGCCAGCGGAGCAACACCCTCACCTCCCTGATCGCAAAGACGTAGAACCTGAAGGAGGGACTGCTCTAGCTGCCGCTCGTCATCATCCGCGACAGATGCGGCTGGAGCCGGGGTCAAAGTGCCCGAGGAAGACGGGAACCACGGCAGGACAGTGTAGGCCAAGGAATGAGGCGCGGCATACGACTGTGCGCCATACGGAGGAGGCCAGCCCCACGGATATGGGAGGAGAGGAGGGCCGGGAGGCAGCCCGGTAGTGGCGTAGGCGTGGGCAGATGACGGGGAGCTGATGAAGATGAGGGCGCGACACTAGAGGAGGATGAAGATGTGGAAGTGCCGCCAGAGGTGTGAGCCCAGTGGGCGCGCATGGCACGGGCAAAGCGCACGTCATATGGTGGAGCAGAGCACGCGCGAGCGGAATGCTTGGCAGAACCACAGTTCCAGCAGATGACAGCACCTGAGACCCGAGAAGCAAAGACGGCTGCCTTCTCCTTTCCCTTGCCTTTGTCTTTGTGTTTTCCCTTGCCCTGACCACGACCCTGAGAGGATAGGGCAGTGGCTGCTGTAGAGGACATGGAGGAAGAGGAAGCAGATGCAGCAGGGGTCGTGGAGGAAGAGGAAGGTGAAGGGGTTGTGGTGAGCGCAGCGACACCGGTGACGGAGGAGCGGTGGAGCTGTTTGTTCTGAAGGCTGGTCCACCAGGCAGCAAGGCGCTCAGCAGTGAAGTCCCACAGGGCGCCAATCCCAAGAGGTGAGTGGGGGGGGGGGGACAGGCTGGAAGGCAAGGCGTTGAAGCTCGTCGGCTTTGACGTCGTGAAGAAGGTTTGAGAGCTCCGGGATAAGCCCGTTAACCATGGTCAGAACAGCGGACAGCTGACCACGAGCAGCATCATCAAGCTCGCGAAGGAGCTTGAGACCGCGAGTCCAGTAGGCATGAGGAGTTTTGTCAGCACGCATGAGGAGGGTGTTGAACTGCATAGTCAGAGCGCTCTATGCAGCCTGGCCAGTAATGGTCATGTGGCGACGCAACATGGCGTAAGCGCCAACGGGACCAGCAAGGCGACCAACAGAGGGGTCAGCGTTGAACGTGTCCATGTCATTGACTAGGTGTGCGGGAGTGGCATGGATGAGGGCGCAGAAAGCGCGAGCAGCTTTAGCAGGGAGCGGGGTGAAGGGAGGATTGGCATGGGGGTCAGGAAGGGAGTAATACTCCCAGAGGCGCTCGCCCTGAGCCCAAGCGCTGAAGTGCACCTCCCAGGAAGAGAAGGCGAGATCACGAGAAAGGACAGGCGGCTGGGAGAAGAAGTCATGCTAGAAAGGTGCAACGGGAGCGACAGCATTGGTAGCGGCAGCAGCGGTGCCAGCAACAGAAGAGGCACCAGAGTAAGACCTAGTAGTAGAGTTAGCAGCAGCAAAGACTGACACAACCGGCAAACGCTTGAGGAAAATGGCAGTAACTTCATCTGGGAAGGCTGCATGATTGTCCTCTTGCAGCTTGAGGCGATCCTCAGCCTCGCGTTGGGCCTCAAGAGCGCAATTAAGCTGGCGCTGGAGGTCTACAATGACAGACTCATTGTCATCCGGCATGGTGATGAGAGTGGGGCTCCACCGAAAAGATTTCGGCAGAGGTTCCCCCGCCTAAGTGGGCGTGGAAAAATGGGAAGTGTCGTTTGCATGAAGAGGAAGTGCTGCAAGACAGTTCCCAACCCCAGGCCTAGCAGAAAGACACAACAGTAAACACAAGGATAGGAAGAAGGATAGGAGGCGCCACCAATACGAGGCATCAAGCTACAGGGGGGCGCAGAAGAGAGAAGAGGGGTGGAATGGAAGCAGCGGCCGCAGCAGAGAGGACCGACACAGTAGCAACAGCCGGCACAATCAAGGCAAGAGCACCAGTCACTGACGCTGCACCTAGAGTAGTGAAGGCTGCAGCAATGGAGATTGCAGCTGTGACTAGGCTGATGGCAGCTGATGAGGTAAAGGAAGCGGACGCAGCTGCAGAGCTGGTGGAGGTCTGGATGGATGCGGCAGTGGTGGTAGCAGCTGTGGCTGCCGTGGCGGAGGCGATCGCAGCCGTAGCAGCAGAAACCTGTGTGCCAAGATCAGCAGCCACAGCAGCGATGGGTCCGATGACAGCGGCAGCTTCGATGTAGGATTTGGTGGCGCGTCCCACTGAGGTCGATGCTGGTGCCCTAGACGCCCTAGCCACTGCTGCAAAGGTTGCCGCCGTGGCTACGACAACGTCAATGATAAGCGATGCCACCCGTGTGACACACTCAGACAGAGAGACAGCGTCTCTGGCGAAGTCCAAAGGATAGGCGGCAGCAACATTGTCGTCCCCCCCTGAATCCCAAGGAGAGAGAGAGGGAGGCCTTACCGGAGCACGGCGCAATGGGGGGGAACTGCTTGACACGGGTGACTCGACAGTCGTTGCGCGACCGGCGTTCTCGGTGCGCTGCGCTTCGCTCGGCGTAGTATGACCCGACTGGAGCCGTAGCTGGAGCCTCGTTGTGCGCCAGTGTGGCGCTGTTGGCCACCGAGGTGGCTCGGACGTGAAAAGAGGCGTCCTTTGCTTGTCAACTGCTACGCCCTTGCAGACACCGCAGTTGGCTGGTGCTGATACCGCGGCAGGTGTTGATGCAGATGCAACTGCTGCCGCCGAGGGGGGGGGGGGGGGGGACTGCAAGGTGGCGGTTGCTGCAATTGTAGGTGATGCGGCTGCAGCTATCGCGGGTGCAACTGTGGCTGCTGAGCTGGTGCTGCTGCTGAAGGCGCTGAAAGCACTGCATGTAAGCAAAAGCTCGACCGCAGCTGCTCTTCCAATAGTGCCTCGGCTGCCGCAGTAGTAGTAGTCGCGGATGCCAAGGGTTCAGTGGCAGCCGATGCGGCAGCTGCGCCGCAGTTGATGCCGCAACTGTGGCTGTCGTAGACGCGACTGGCCGGCAGCTGCAGCAGGTACCAAAGCTGTGGGTGCTGCTGCCTGAAATATGGCGGGCGGGTCCCGTCGGGACTAGAGTAGAGCTAGTCCCGACGAAGCTGCTGCGGCTGGTCCCGCCGTTGCTGCTGGGCTTACGAGAAGGAGCCAGGGTAGACAGGAGAGGAGGGATGGGAGAGACAAAGCCGCAACCCGCGGGTATGAGAACACCCGTGGGTGTGCCTCCGCGACTACTGCCATTGCAATGCAGCCCCATGCGAACTGGATTGCGAGGACTATGGCAGCAAGGAGACACGGCTGGCAGAAGAGAAGCCAGCCGATGGAGGCGGAGAGGGCGGCGACACTTGGCGGCTACGGCGATGGTGGACCCTCCCACGGCCAGGATCGCGCGTTCAAGAGAGAACACCTCACTCTCTCACTACACGGCTCTGATACCAGTAGGAAACCGCGAGTAGTGAGGGAATGTAGAGATAGACAAGGGGGAAAGCTTAAGAGAACAAGCGCGTGGTAAGGAGAAAAAAAGAAGCGTCGGCAAAACGGCACAAGGTCACTCAGTCACAAGAGAGTGAGGTGCTACCCATTGGGGAAGGAGCCAAGAGCGAGCGGGCAGCGAGCTCGCTCTCGCTTGTGGTCTCACCTCCACCACTTGGGTGTCGAACCTGCTCCCCCCCCCCTTTTCCCAAATCCTATTTTCCTCATATGTCTGGTTTTTCTCACTACACATCACAATGTCCCATCCAAGGAGCCAAACCGGGGTGACCAAGTCAGGAGAAAGCAATCAGCACCAGGTAGCTGTGAGCATGAATGACGCCTGTGTCACCATGGCCAACGTCCACAGCTTGGTGACGACGAATGTGTCGGCAGCACAGTCCCTCTCTCTCAGTCACCTGCATAAGTGGCAAGTGGGGTGTGCGACGAGGCCAGAGGTCACAGTGTGTACCAGACACAAAACCAACACCATCAATCAAGGTACACCTATTGTTGCACCACAGTTTACAGCCTGTCAGTTCATTCCAAACACCATTGATTTGTTTGAGTCAGCTGGTGTGGTTATGGCACAGAGCACAACTCCCAGCGGTTAACTTTGGTGATAGTCTACAATTCATCCCAGGAAATTGTACCATCAAATAGTGTACTCCAAAAAATACATGAAATACTTTACGGATCATCCATTTGTTCCAAAAAACCCTTTGGTCCATGGAGTCAACGGCACAGTCGTGGCATAGAGAATGGCTCTTAGCCTTAATCTTGGAAATTGTCTGTAAGTATACTACGTGATTGGACCATCAAAAGGGAGCTACTAATGCTACATGTCCCATTTTATGGCCCATTGATGTGTTCTCAAACACCCCAAATTCTGTTGATTTGACAGGTGTGGTCTTGGAGGGGAGCACAACTCCAGCAGCTCAATCCTGGATGAGTTCACCGTAAAGAAGGGTACCCTAACTCCACACACACAAATTGTGTGGCTTGTTAATTTGCTCCCAATCACCTGTGAATCTTTCCAATCCACAAACGCGGTTGTGGCAAAAATATGGCTCCTGTTACTGAATTTCTGCAAATGTCCTATTTTTTTCCCGCAGGAGTGCACCATCAAATAGGGCTCTCCTGACTCTTCACAACACAGATCACTACTTGTAAATTTGTTCCCAAATGCTCCCGATTCAATCGAGTTGACGAGCATGGTGGTGGTACACAGTACTACTCCCCGAGCTAAACTACGGAAACCATTCATAATCTAATCTGGAAAATTGGACATCAATCAAGGCACTCCTAATGCTACAAGAAACAACTGTGGCTTTTCCATTCATTCCTCAAAGCTCCAATTCCATCAAGTCAACAGGCACGGTCATGGCGCAGAGCACGGCTCCTGACACTCAATCTCAGCAACCTTCTATAAGATTTTCCGGAAAAGTACACAATCAAATGGGGCATTTGTACTGCTATGGCATACAGTGTTTGACTCTTTGATGTATTTCTGAACCCCTAGAATTATGTCAAGTCAGAAGGCACGATTGTGGCACAGAGCATGACTCTGACGCTCAACCGCAGAAACATTCCACAATCTTCCACAACCTAGGTGAGTGCACCATTCAGTGGGGCATTCGTAATGCTACACAATGGTGTTTACGTCTTATTCATTTGTTCCTAAATGCAACCAGTTCCTAGGGATTTATGAGCATGGTCATGGTATCGAGCACTGCACCCAACTCTCAATCTCAACAACCCAACCTGAACGTTCCTGGGTGAGCAGAAGTTTGAATAGGGAATTGCTTGTGGAAAACAATGCAATCTATGGGTTGTTGATTGTTTCCAAAGTCCCCTGATTCTATCAAGTCAAAGGGCATTTCTATGGCACAAAGCATAGCTATAGACGTTTGATCTTGACATTTTTTTGTTTGTTTTTTTTTCTTTACCAATAAAGCACATCATCAAGTAAAGCACTTTGAGCGCTACACAATGCAGTTTACTACTTGTTGATTGGTCACCAAACGCCCAGATCTGTCGCGCCAACGAGCATGGTCATGGTCCAGACTAGGCCTCTCAATACTCAATCTCAGCAACCGTCCACAGTATTTCCTGGGAACATCACACAATGCTGCTGCTGATGCGTCGAACGATGCAGTGTTGGAAGTTGGAGAGCTGGAGTTGACGAGATACCTGAGAGGTGATTCCAATGGCACATATGGCCCACAATACTGTTGCTGATTCCTTGGGTGATGTTGTACTGGCAATAATGTCAGCAAAGAGCTGTGTCACACAAGAATTGTTGATGTCCAGCCCTGGAGACAGGAGAGCAGCAATGCGCCGATGTCAGTACAGCCACAATGCCACTGACGATGACTTGGGCAGTGGGGTGACAGCGCTGCTGTCAGGTTAAGATCATGCTACACAGGAGAACTATACAGGGGTGTACAGATTTGCAGCCAAGGATTAGGTCAGAGAGATGCTGGCAGCTTGGCAGTTTCCACCACTACAGCTGAAAACTCAGCGGAGCAACTAAAGGAGGGTGGAAGGAGACTTGATGCCGGCAGAGGCGGAAGACTGTTGCTGAGTGGTGGCAGGACCCACATGTCTCGGGTCTTGGAAATGCAAGGACGGTGTGTCAACCCACGGGCTCTAACACCAGAAGTTACTATGTTGAGGTGATGAGACCAGGGGTGTCACACATCAGGCATGCAGGGTTATGGGGAGGGTCTCACGTAGGGTGCGCCATGGTTGTAGAGGAGACCACAATTCCTTTCTCAAGAGTTAAGAAAAAAACGAGAGCAAGTAGGTGGAGTTAGAAAGCAAGAACCAGTGAGCGCGGTGTCGACCACACAAGATGCACGTTGACCTCATGCCACCACCCAGGGGTCGAGCTTGACCTCTTGGCATAAAGCCAAGGGCGGCTACTCACCATGACACAGAACCAACCTACGGGTGTGATGGATCAGAACTTAACTACAAACATCAATACCTCTTGGGTGCTCTGGGGTCGAGCGATGTGTGCGATCTTGTTTCATGAATGGTTGCTTTGAGAAACTCTCCTGAGAATCTGGGGGGTTTCAAGATTACCGGGTCATGACTTTATAAAAATCCAACACCATTGAGAAGTCAACCAAACAGTATCAAAACGTTGATACGGTTCGCGAATCTTTCATCGACCATCCTAGAAAGTGGTAAAAAATTTCAGAACCTTCAAGATCGGAATACCACCAGTTTGGAAAGGTGGCCCAAGTGCCCTCTGCCAGATGGCAGAAAAGTGCTGAGGTTGGCCTTGGAGGGGCCACACATGCAATGATAAAACTTCTCATTCGCGGGTTTTAGGTTTGTTATGTCTGGGACATAACAATTCCCCCTATTTCAGCCGCGACACCTCGACTCATTAGCAGACGTAGGCCAGTGATGCCTGTAGTAGCCGTCGGTCAGAAGATCAATGTCTTGGAGGTTGTTGTAGGACTCCAAGCTACTGTGCGCAGCATTGTAGCCATGTGAAACGAGGAGATACTCAGTTGTTTCACAATAGCGTCAATGTCCAAGGATGTCCTTGATCACGTACTCCATATCACTGTCCACTTGAATCGGAGGCGGAGGAGCAACCTCTCTGCCAAGGAATCTCTGTTGGGGTCTTGATAGTGCTTTAGTGTCCTCATATTGGAAGACCGGATGGATTGCCATTCTGTTGGGTAGGCAAAGTCGAGCGACAAACGGACTTTACATTTGTCTGATGTAGAATGATCCCAACCATTGAGGTCTGAATTTTTTTAAGTCCTTTCCACCTAGCTTGATGTTTCCAAACTAAGTAGAACGTGATCTCTAGCATTGAATCTGCCATCACTGCGAGTTTGGTCTGTTGCTCGCTTCATTGCCGCTTTCGTCTTCGCAAGGGTCTGGCATGTTTGCTCCCAGATGCTAGAAAAGTCAGGGTGTTGGATGTCAACGGCACGAATATTTCTCTGGTTTTGTATTCCTGTTGATGTGGCAGGAAGTTTTCTGTATACCAATTCAAACAGAGGCAGGTGTCCTTTCTTGCCATTGATGCTGACGTAGACTAATCCGCTAAACTAATCTACCTGCGGATTGTGTCGGTATAAGAAGTCTTGTTTGAGGATGATTTTTTCGTTGCTCAGTAGGAAAATCCTCCAGACCAGTACATTGTAGGCTTTGGTCACTATATACCCAGTTTTTGGAACTATATAACTCATTCGCCCGTCGTCGAGCGAAAAATAACGCAGGTATCAATGGACTGCAGGAAATAACGCAGGTATCAATGCCGGGCGAGAAAGCAACCAGACGCCCACGCAGTAAAAAATATTACTCAGCCAGGAATCAAGAGAAATTAATAGCTTTGTAGCACATGCACTATTCTCTCAATCGTGAATAGTAATGGAGCGGAACCCTTGTGCCCAAGCGCAGGTACGATGCCAAACCGCCGGAGGAGGTGTGGAAGAGGCAGGTTGTGGGAAAAATATTGTGCACAAACCATATCCTCTCAGACCTAGGTTGGACGCATATCGTTCTTTGTTTGTGCACCATTTGCATGAATTAATGCTATGAGTGCGTGGAGGCATTAGACACGTGTCATCGGATATGTTGCCGACAAAGGACATTGGGCCGCTAGTGACAACCGAGGAGATCCTCGTCAGCCTCGCTGACAAGGCAGCACGCCAACCGCCACCTTGCCGACGACAACGACCCATTGTGATGTGACGTAGTGGAAAGGATGCGGAAGGCCAACTGTTGCACGAACCGAGCTCATAAAAGGAGTTCATGAGGTAATTTGACAGAATTGGCAACTTGTACTCCACGACATTAAATTCACTAGCAGGCCATGGCGTCCTTGCAACACTTGTCGCTGAAGGGTCGTCCATTGCCGCCTCTGGAGAAATGGGCGGAAGTTGTCGACGATGCCTGCCACATGGACCTGTATGATGCGTGGGTCAGGTGGACTAACATCAAGCGCATGTGGGACTCAAATAGAATCGGCCCGTGTTCTGCAGACCCATACAATATGTGCTGGCTCATGGGTGTCAAACCGCCGTATCGCCGTCCTGCATGGTGCCCACCTCACTGGCAGCCATGGGTCCATCCGGACCCACTGTGGTGTGCGAGATTGTAAACCGGGAAACTTTTGACATGACGAAGACTGAACAAGACGCATTTCAATGCTGAACCACGGCTCCTTGTCAACTTTATAAGTCACAACTTGCGCATGTTTTACTTCTCCTGCACTGTTTTCACGTGGAAACATGTCTCCTTTGGATCCACTGAAGCTGCGAGGTCGTCCAATGCCGCTGCTCCAGTTGTGGGATGGAGGACCAGATGCTCCTCGATTTTGGTCCATGGGGAGAACTTCTTACTCCACGACCCCGTATGGACCAGTTTGATGCATGGGTTGCGTGGAACAACATGAAGAGCCTCTGGGACTCGAACAATTTGGGCCCCCTCCAAATGATCCATTCGACATGTGCCACATCATGTGTGTGAAGCTGCCACATTGCCGTCCTATCTGGTGCCCACCACACTGGTAGCCATAGGTCCATCCGGGTCCCTTATGGTGTGCAAGACTATGACCACTTCGGGCTCTGTACTACCGGGTACATGGGTTGTTTTGTCATGACGTTTTGTACCTCAAGTACAGGGTATTCTTGTATTTTTCAGACCCTCTTTTTAAACGCATATGACAGATGCCTCACATATTTATGCAATGTGTGCTGCACAATACAAAACACAGTGGATCATTGTCAAATAGACTAACCATAGAAGCTGCCACATGTGCCACATCATGTGTGTGAAGCTGCCACATCACCGTCCTATCTGGTGCCCACCACAGTGGCAGCCATGGGTCCATCCGGATCCCATATGATGCACAAGACTATGACCACTTTGGGCGGTATAGGAACGGGTACATGTGCTATTTTCTCATGACATTTTTTACCTCAAGTGCAGGGTATTCTCGTATTTTTCAGACCCTTTTTTTAACTCATATGACAGATACCTCACATATTCATGCAATGTGTGCTGCAGAATACAAAACACAGCGGATCATTGTCAAATAGAGTAAAGATTGAAGCTGAAACATGTGCCACATCATGTGTGTGAAACTGCCACATTGCTGTCCAATCTGGTGCCCACCACACTGGCAGCCATGGGTCCATCCGGATCCCTTATGGTGCGCAAGACTATGACCACTTTGGGCCCTGTAAAACCATGTACATGGGTTGTATTGTCATGACTTTTTGTACCTCAAGTACAGGGTATTCTAGTATTTTTCGGACCCTCTTTTTAAACGCATATGACAGATACCTCACATGTTTATGCAATGTGGTAGGCCATGTATTGATTCCATATGTTGTGGACCACATTTGCATGGTTTCCTTTCACATTGCGAGCATGAGAAGCAGAAATCCCGGTCTTCCACCATTCAATGACGGAATGAACCAAAGGTTTGGATGACGTTAGCAAGACCACTTCATGTAGATAGCAAATTACTGGAAAGGACCAGGTTTGCCATTCACTATCCACCGCTGCACTTGTGGGGGTAGTGTGTGGATCTACCCAATGATGTCGCACATGGGGCACAAGTGCACAGTAATGCCAGAAGCCTGTGCACGAACAGGTTTAATGACCGTCCCGTTGTCAAGGTCTTCAACAGCATCATAGAAGACTTCTTCTGGATTTTCTTCCGAAACAGAACCCATGTGAAAGGGTTCAGGGCACGCTCTGTAGTACAACTTGACCTGTAAACGTCTCCATTCCGTGTGCAACCTCGACATCGAGTAACATGTGCCAACTCCACACAGAAATGAAGTCACCATAAGTAGTGCTGTTGGGAAAAGCGTGCACTCCATTGACAAAGACTAGAAATGTTGGAGGACTTTGATCCTTGCTTTTATACATTGCAAGGAAGCATGGGCCACGGTAGTCAAACTAATTGAAATGGCATTTCTTCCTTTGTACACTAATGCAACAAGTTCAGCTTCACGCATAAGTGCACTTCCATTTTCACCATTGCAAGAACATGGACTGGGGTAGGTTATTCAAAGCAAATGTAGGAACACGGTTCAAAGGAACCACATGACTAGGAATCACAGCCACGCCTAACACAAACACACCACTATGTTCTACACAGATTCTGGCCGCCCACTGCCCATGCGGAGCACACGGTGAGGCCAGGGCTTGTACTTGCTTCCAAAATTTGCCAT
The DNA here is from genome assembly GCA_023375785.1 of Penium margaritaceum. NCBI lineage: Eukaryota > Viridiplantae > Streptophyta > Zygnematophyceae > Desmidiales > Peniaceae > Penium > Penium margaritaceum. The sequence continues at coordinate 45,159 of SZWC01002458.1, read as the reverse complement.
GCGGTGATGGAATGCTCCAATCTATGCCCGCACAGTGACATGAAAATGTTGTTAAGAAATGGATGTTGGTGTGTCCATCAAATGAAGATTTCTACACCCAAAAAACACAGAGTACTATTGGAAACTCTCACCTTAAGTCCCAAGTGCATCCATGCTTCTTATTACGTGGCCCCGGGCATCTTCATCTGCCTCATCATCCGCGTTGTCTTCTTCTGCCTCTTCTCCTGCATCACCCTGTCCATGTTCCTCCAGTCCACCATGCTCCTCCGTCACCCTGGCACCTTCAGCGTCGTGCTCTTCCTGTGTCAGCAGTCTGGTCTCCGGCTCCGCCGCATACCCCAAGGAGTCCTCACTCTCACTGTCAGACACGTTGTCGTCGAAGTCATCTGCGGCTGCCTCACCAACCTCGCCGTCCGTTGAGGACCCCCTGGGGTCTGCCTGAGGGTCGTAGTCCGACGCCTCACTATAGTCCGTTGCTGCCCCTTCTTCTTGCCCTGCCCCTTCATCTGTATCAGCTCGAGCAGGTCCTCCTCCTGCTACTGCCTCTCGTTCTGCTCTTAGCGCAGCTGCAGCTTTGTGAGGCCGAGGTGCAGCAGTGTTTGGACACATCTTCTTTGTGTGTCCCTTACGGCCACACTTTGGGCAGATGAAGTTCCGTTTCTGGAGCGGCGTACGCTCCATGCGGGCACTCATGGGACGACCATGGCCACGCCGTGGACCTGGTTGGCCCCAAACAGGCGGCGCAGGTTGGTTTATTCTGGCAGAGGAGAGTGAGGGCATAGGGTTGCTGTAGGTGAGGCTCCAATTACAACACCGTGCATCTGCGGCTCACATGCACAGTGGGGTCCTCACCCACCTCCATCATGAGCGCACACGCATGCTGGCATGGCTGGCCAAATTCGCGCCACCGACGACACTCACAGCTTCCCATGGCAAGGTCCACGTGCCGGCGTACATTTGTTGGGCCACGAACCACTGCCGAAAATGGACCCTCGATGATGAGATCGTAGTCATGTGCAACTGCAGAGCTGTGAAGGAGGCGTCTCGCCGGAGCCGGGGCAAGAGTCTCGTTGCACTTGGCTATCTGCTTACGGTGCTACGCCATGATGTCCTGCACAAAGTAATACACTTGCAGGAAGCAGTAGAAGGGGTAGAGTTTGCGGAGGCTTCTCAGATGGGCGTTAAGCGACTCTGAAGCGTTGCTGGTGATGTGCCCCTCCTGAGACACAGTGTACATGTATGAGGTCCATTTCTGAAGAGGTATGCTCCCTTGTCCGTCCTGGCCTTGGATGAGATAGTCCGCGGCACGTTCGCTCACTGCCCGTAGGTGACGTGTTACCCGGTGAAACTGGTCGTGGGTAAGTGTGTGTGCGCACTTCCAGGCCCAGTATGCCACCTTCTTCCCAAACTTCTCCTGAACGTTTTTGCGGAGGTGCCAGGCACAATAAGTGTGGGTAGCACCTGGGAAATGTCTTACCAAGGCCTTTGCTAGGCCAGCTTCTCTGTCAGACACAATGACCGCACCTGCAGTACAAGCGCTAGGCTAAGCTGTTGCCAAATTCTCGCAAAACCACATCCAAGTCTCCTCGTTCTCACTGGACACCAGAGCCCAGGCCATCGGGCATGCGTGGTCATTCGCGCAAAAAAATTGCGCGACCAGCATGACTTGCTTGAGGCTGTTCTTCAGGAATGTGCCATCCATTTCGATGATCCTCCGGCTGTAGTCCCAACCAAGGAAGGTGGCGCCAAGGGCCACAAAGGCTCACTTGAATTTGTTATGTGCATCTTGCTCCGCAACAACATGCATAGCCGGATCAATGCGTTTCATCGGCAAGTACACATAAGCAATTTATAAGACCTTGAAAGAGGAAAGTGAAAAGGCATGACAACAAGAGCTTCACATACGTGGCGGGACGTACCTCCTGACACAGCGCTGGAAACATAGCCCATGATTTTGCCTTGGCGCTCATGTAGTACGCCTGAGCCATAGTTCTTGCACGGTACAGCGTACTGTTGGCCACTTGAATACCCGCGGCTTCCTTGATGATGGCTGTGAGTGTGGCTGGAGGTGTTGTCGGATGCCGCGCCATTTACTGCGATATGTGCCTTACAATCCACCTTGTGGTTTGGGCAGGGCTTCCATGGCCAATAGTCGGCGTGCAGTAGTGGCCTTCTGTGACATGGGACAGCTTCACCGCCCCCAGCTTCAAAGAGACAATTGCGCATACGTGCCAGGCGCAACCACGTCTGACAGCCTCCATGCATCGTACGTCGATCCGTCCAGGCTCGCTGCGCACCCACTGCAGTCCAAAGCGGTTGGCTACGATGGCCAACCATAGGCCGTCCTACAGGCAGCCATATTGCAGAACGTTGTGCCCTCCACGAGGTCGTTACCATCTGCCTTTCTTTTCTTCGTCATAGAATCGAGGGAGCTGTCAGACGTAACTGCAAAAAGGAGAGGACAGGCAGTGCGTGAAGCATCCCCACCCAGATGTTAGTAGACCGGCATGAAAGTGAAAGAAGTACTTGTCACAAGTATGACAAACGCACAACGGCAAGACCGGACCTGCGCAACCAGCATGGCAGTCAAAGAAGTACAAAATGGGACACACACATTACTATTGGAGCCACTAGAACATAGTACACAGTGCCTTGCCCACGACTGGGTGTATGGTGGAGCCTCGGTCTGCTTCGGGGAGCGTGGCTCCATTCGGAACAACCGCATGGTCTCCAGAGCTTCTGCTTCCAAACGTCTTTCCTTGTCTTCATAATCCCCATCTCTGTTCAGCTAGAAGAAGAGTTCTTTCTTGGCACCTGATTCACGGTAGAAAACGTGGTGTGCCGAACTCTGAGGATGAGCTGGAGGAGGTGCTGGAGGAACACCATAGTCGACAGGGCGATAGGCGCGTTCCTGAGGTGGTGGTGCAGCGGGCCATGCCGCAGGTTGGACAACGGGTGGAGCAGCGGGTCGTGCCGAAGGTCGGGCAGCAGGGGGTGCAGCGTGTCGTGCCGCAAGTTGGACATTGGGTGGTGCAGCGGGTCGTGCCACATGTTGGGCAACGGGTGGTGTAGCGGGTCGTGCAGCGGGATGTGCAACGGCTGCTACAGCGGGGCGTTCAGCGTGTGGTACATCGCGTGGTACTGCAGGTGGTGCAGTGGGTGGGTCAGCTGGTGGTGCAGCGGGAGCCGCAGCGGGTCGTGCTACGGCTGGTGCCGCTGCTCTTCCAACGCGTGGTGCCGCAGGTCGAGCAGCGGGTGGTGCAGTGGGCTGAGGGTCTGCGGGTAGTGCACCCAGCGGGGCCACACCCACGGCAGTGGAGAGCCACCCTGCAGCCGTCGGTGGGTTCGGCCGTCCAAAGTTGCGCTACCTTGGGTCTGAAGGGCCACACACAGTTGAGGCATCTGTTGCCGGTGAGGGCGCATGACGGGGAGGTAGCGGCCATGGCACGCGGAACTGAGCCGCCACGGGCAAGCTCCCCCTGGCCGGAGGTGACAGCCCCTCCTCGTCTGATTGGGCCTAGCGGTGGTGAGAGCGCGACAGTTGTTGAACGCAGTGCCTGAGCACATGAGAGGGGTGGGTGAGTGGGCGGCTTTGTCGAATGTACACGAACCGGTCGAGCAGAGGCAGGAGTCTCCGCCCTCCGGGCACTGCCCCAGGTCTAGGGCGCCATAGCGCCAAGAATGTGTTGTTATATGAATGCCCCTTGGCCACTAGTCTCCAGAATTGGCAAGTAGTGGACGGACCAGGCATGCACTGCTCATGTGGAGCAAGTCCCCTGGGTCCGGTCCAACAGACCAGGCATGCACTGTCCTTGTTCAAGGATACGTCCCTTGGGTTTTTTCTGATGATTTCTATTCAGATTGTCAATCTGACCGTACCGATGGAAAGAGCAGGTGTCAAACTGTCAGCTATCCAAGTTTCGGGCTGATCCAACGGTCGGATTGGAAGATGCAAGATGTGCCTTGGATCAGGGGATGTCTTCACTGATTGAGGGGATGACCTCCTTAATTTAAGGAGTGACATCGGCCGAGGCGCGCGCGCTTCGGCTGCCAAAGGCACTCCTCAGCTTTTTATGCCTTGTACTTGCCATTGTCTCAACTACTCCTTCACTTGATGTCTCTTGTTTGAGCTGTTCGCTTGAGACTGAGCTTCATATGAACTGCTAAGGTGGTTGTAATCTTGCTCGTGTGAGAGTGCTGACTTAATTTGTTGGGCTCTCACACCAAGGAAGAAGAAGGCTTAGAGGGCGGGAGCCCCTAAGACCTTGAGCAAAAGCACCTGGGTAGCTAGGTCTCACCAGAGGCATAGTTAATTCCTTGGGGGTGATCGTGATCCTTGAATGAAATTCCCTTGGACAGTCGGCAGTTGCCATTGTGTTGGTGCTGTTTTCTAGACCGGAACCTCAGGCCACGTGACTCAGGAATAACAAAAGGGTTATGGGCCCACACCTAGTGTGGGACTTAGTTGCCAAAAGCATAGAGGTTTCTCAGTAGCTCAGCAAACGTGAGGAGTGGAGACGCTCTATCACACCTACAGGTGCTCCTCTTCGGCCCTCCGACCAAGACCTCTCATCAGCCTAACATCGGCTCCATCAGCCTGACATCAGCATCAGCAGCAGGTGTAGCAGAGCGGCCTCAACGGAAGCAGATCCGCCTCAACCACAGGTACCATGGCTCCACCTACCGTCGAGGAGAAAGGCAAGAGCGCCATCGAGGAAGGCTCGTGGACCAGCACACCTGTGGCCACCAATGAAGCTGTGCCGTCCACAGTAGAGGCAGGGAGTGGCATTCATGCGCCAATTCCTAAATTTGATGGGACAGGGTTCTCGCTCTGGAAGTGGCAGTTTGATATCATAGTCGATGACCGTGATCTCCTCCCCTACTTCACAGGGGAGGCTGCCCAATCACTTTCATCCCAACCAGAGGAGCTCACGGTGTGGAAGCGGGCCAACAAGAAATGCATGGCCATTCTGGTCTCAGCACTGCANCTGTGCCGTCCACAGTAGAGGCAGGGAGTGGCATTCATGCGCCAATTCCTAAATTTGATGGGACAGGGTTCTCGCTCTGGAAGTGGCAGTTTGATATCATAGTCGATGACCGTGATCTCCTCCCCTACTTCACAGGGGAGGCTGCCCAATCACTTTCATCCCAACCAGAGGAGCTCACGGTGTGGAAGCGGGCCAACAAGAAATGCATGGCCATTCTGGTCTCAGCACTGCAGCAGCATCTGCTCTCTCATATCTCCGGCCTCACAAATGCAGCTGAGGCATACAAGAAACTATTCAAGGTCTACCAGAGTGACTCCCTCACCAACCATTTGTTCATCCTCCAAAAGTTGCTGAGGATGCAGCTGACTGAAGGCGAGGACGTCCTAAAATTCTTGCAGCAGTTTGAGACTCTCCTTCAGCAAGCCAGCAACATGGGCTGGAGCCTTGAGGCCGACATACAGGGGATGATTCTCCTCATGGCTCTTCCACCAAGCTGGGGCCCCATGATTACTGTGATTGGTGGCTGGGCGGAGGACCACGTGAAGTACTCCAACATCTCAGAGTACATCAGCAATGAGGCTATGCGGTGTAGCCATAGCGAGGCCAACATCGCAGCCTATGCTAAGGGCGAAGCAAGCAGCAGCGGCACTAGCAACTCAGGGCAGCAGCAGGGGGCAGGCGGCAAGGGGAAGGGCAAGCGACGGCCTGGCAACTGCCACAACTGTGGCAAGGCAGGGCACTCGGAACGCGAGTGCCGTGCTCCAAAGAAGGAAGGGGTCAAGGGAGAGGGAGAGAAGGGTGGCAAGGGAGGCAAGGGTGGGAAGCAGCCCACCGCACTGATGGCACAAGGCACGTCTGGCGCTGGCAATGCACTCATTAAGCCAGGGGCCTTTGCACTTGACTCTGGCACAGATCACCATTCCACCAACGACAAACGGGGGTTCACCTCCATGAGCCCCTGCCACCTCAACTTCCGTTGTGCTAATGGGAGGGTGGAACCAGCTGAAGGGGTGGGTGACAAGCTGGTCACCATCCAGGTGAATGGCCAAGAGAAAGAGCTCAAGCTCACTGAGGCAGTCTATCTGCCCAACTTCGCTGCCAATCTACTCTGTCGGCAAGATTACCGACCGAGACATGACGGTCGTCTTCGACAAGAACAGGGCCGTTATCCTTCCCACGTTGGCAGTGAAAATACAGTACGCAGCAAAGAGTGTGGTGGCGGATGTTCCACGCGTGGACGGCCTCTACATCCTCCAAACCAAGGTGAAGGGTGCTGTCGAAGCTGGGGCAGCCATGACTGCCGGGGGCAGTCAGGTGGTAGAGGCAGAAAGCAGCCGCCCGTCAATAGCAGCAGATATAACAAAATCAGTGGAAGCTGCAGCACCCACCCAACCCGAAGCAGTCATTGGGACTGCCACGACATCGGAAGCGAACTGTGGCCAAGACCTTTGGCACAGGCGATTGGCCCATGCTACCCACTCCACGTTGGAGACAATGGGCAAGCACGAGCTGGTACGAGGCCTGGAATTGGGGAAGGGAGAGGGTGCGGGGAAGGTGAAGAACGTATGTGAGGCCTGCCTCATGGGCAAGGCTAAGAGGAAAGGGCGCAAGGGGAACAAGAACGGAAATTTGGTGAATGAACCTCTCGAGTTGGTCCACACCGACGTGTGTGGGCCTATGCAGACAGCCTCAGTCGGAGGCTGCAGGTATTTCCTCACCTTCACAGATGACAAAACGAGGAAGATCTGGACGTACTTCATGAAGCACAAGAGTGAGGTAAAGGAGCATCTGCAGCACTTTGTCGCAATGGTTGAGCGGCAGACCGGCAAGAAGGTCAAGGCCCTTTGTTGTGATAACGGTGGGGAATACAATGCCTGTGAGGGCTGGCTGGCGGAGCAGGGGATACGGCAAGAAAGTACAGTACCTGAGTCACCCGAGAGCAACGGTGTCACTGAACGGCTCAACCAAACCATCCTCGGGATGGTAAGAACGATGTTGTATGAAGCAAAGCTGCCAGGACGGTTCTGGGCCGAGGCTACTAGGACAGCGGCCTACATCATCAACCTCACACCTACATCAGCCCTTCGAGGAAAGAGGAAAAAGAAGCTGCCGCCGATGACCCCACAAGAGACATGGTCGGGCAAGAAACCAGATGTCTCACATCTGCAAGTGTTTGGCTGCCAGGCCTATGCCAAGAAGCTGACGAGGGAGGGTGCCAGTAAGCTGGATCTGCAGGCCAAGAAATGTCTGCTCTTGGGGTACGACAGTGCCCAACGCTCTTACAGGCTCTGGGACCTACAAGGCAACAAAGTGATTCGTAGTAAAGACGTGGACTTCAACGAGGCTGTTGTAGGAGCAGAGCAGCAGTTCAAGGACAAGCCAGTGCCCAAACCGGGTGAATGGCTGGTTTTACTGGAGACAGGCGATGAGGTACCACAAGGGTGGAGCAGCATTAAGGCAACAGAGGCAAGAGGAGTGGTAGCTTCAGGGAGAGCCGCAACAGAGGACTCTGATGTTGATTCAGATTCCTCCTCCTCTGATGATGAAGACTCTTCCACTGAAGGAGAGTATGTGGTAAGAGAACCAGAGCAGCAAGAGCAGCAGCAGCAGCCGTCGCAGCATCAGGCAGTAAGACGCAGCTCGCGCTTATCTATCCCACCACGACAGTATGATGCTACAACTGGTGAGTGGACTGGTCTGAGTTATGCCTTCGTGGCTCAGGGAGAGCCGTCCACAGTGGCAGAAGCACTTGCTCTATCGGATGGGGCCAACTGGAAGGCCGCCATCGAAAGCGAGTTGGCCTCGCACAAGGAGAACATGACATGAAAGCTGGTGGACTGGCCCGCTGGCGCTCACGTTGTAGGGTGCAAGTGGGTCATGGTCAAGAAGCTGAAGCAGGATGGGACCATTGACCGCCACAAGGCGCGGCTGGTGGCCAAGGGTTTTGTGCAGCGGCCGGGGAGCGAGTACGATGAGACGTACGCGCNAGATGAAAGACCTGGGACCTCTTGAGTACTACCTAGGCATCAGTGTCACGCGGGATCGCTCAGCCGGCACCATCAGGCTCAGCCAGACCAAATACATTGATCACATCCTCAAGCAGTACGACATGGAGGACTGCAAACCCGTCAGCACCCCCATGGCAGCAGATTGCATCCTCACCTCAGGTGCCGCTCCTACCAACAAAGCAGAGCAGGTCGACATGGCAGGCGTGCCATATCAGTCTGCCATGGGCAGTCTAATGTACGCGATGGTCGCGACTCGCCCCGACATCTGCCACGCTGTGGGGAAGGTGAGCAGGTATGTGGCCAACCCTGGGCCACAACACTGGCAAGCAGTGAAGCGGATCTTTCGCTACCTGAAGGGGACGCGGCACTTGGGCATCGAGTATGGTGGGGTGCCACAGTCGGAATCCTTGTGGCTCATGGTGTATACCGATGCAGATTGGGCCGGGAATGTCGACGACCGCAAGTCCACGTCGGGCTACGTGTGCGTGCTGAATGGAGGAGCCGTGTCATGGGCAAGCCGCAAGCAGGACTGTGTCTCCCTCTCCACTGTCGAAGCAGAGTACATCGCTCTAGCGGAAGCGTGCAAGGAGACAATGTGGCTGCGCAGCCTGCTCCAAGAGATACGAGCACCTCAATCGGCCGCAACGGTGGTCAAGGTGGACAACAAGTCTGCCATCGACATGTCCAAAACGGCACCTTGACGTGGAGGACAAAACACATCGAAGTTCGGTACCACTTCAATCGCGACCTGGTCGCTAAGGGAGTGCTGGAGCTGGAGCACGTTGCGTCCAAGCTCAACCGGGCAGACATGCTGACAAAACCCCTTCACGGAGAACTCCACCTTGCAGGAAGACAGGGTATCGGCATGAAGAGCGTAAGTGACGAAGACTGAAGACAGAACAAGTGGCAAGAGGTGCAAGGGAGAGATTGTTGTTATATGAATGACCCTTGGCCACTAGTCTCCAGAATCGGCAAGTAGTGGACGGACCAGGCATGCACTTCTCATGTGGAGCAAGTCCCCTGGGTCTGGTCCAACAGACCAGGCATGCACTGTCCTTGTTCAAGGATAAGTCCCCTGGGTTTTTTCTGATGATAGCTATTCAGATTGTCAATCTGACCGTACCAATGGAAAGAGCAGGTGTCAAACTGTCAGCTGTCCAAGTTTCGGGCTGATCCAACGGTCGGATTGGAAGATGCAAGATGTGCCTTGGATCAGGGGATGTCTTCCCTGATTGAGGGGATGACCTCCTTAATTTAAGGAGTGACATCGGCCGAGGCGC
>SZWC01002458.1:15951-31428 GCA_023375785.1 Penium margaritaceum | reverse complement strand
TGTTTGCTACATTTTCACTAGGGACATAGTGTCGTTGGAAGACATAATCAAGGAACAACCTTGCTGTTTCCTCAACGGTGACCATTGCTGTAGACACAATCAAGTATGAGATTGATGATAAACGGTCGACTATGACAACTAATACATTGAACCCCTCTGGTGTAACGGGCAAATCAATCACAAAGTCCATCAAGATGTCCAATCACAAATCTGTCGACACCGGTAGTAGCTGAAGCAAATACAGGGGTTTAGTTCTTCTCAACTTATTGCATTGACACACGTTGCACATTTTGCAGTAGTTTGTGAAGTCAGCTTGCATCATGTCCTACCAGTAGTACTTTGGAGGTTTGTTTAGTGTGTTTTCCTCACTATAGTGTACCTTGACCGGAGGTTTAGCACTCCACTAGCACCCATCGTAATTCCTTGTTTGGTGCTACGACAACCTGGTGAGTGAATCATCGTCACCAATACGGTTTCAAAACCAAAACCTTTTTTTGTTCATACATGCGGAACTCCTGGTCATCTTTTGCAAACATCATCACAAGCTATGGGTTTTGTTCGACGTGTATTGTGCTGATCTGAGCCATAAATTCTGGTTTTAAAATTAAAGTATTCTCTGGAATGAATTCCAAGGTTGGTGCTTGCTGTCGTATTCAAATATTGACTCGCGACTTGCATAACCAGCCAACGTTTTCTTTTGTGTGCCACTTAACCCAGCTCTGGCCTGCGTAGACTTCTCAAAGTTTATGCAACCGGTTGGTCTCCGCCACCATTGTTTTGGAGGGGAACGGCTCCAAGTATTTCTTTGGACATTTAGATAGCCATGTCATAGTCAACCATTAAATATTTCAATCATACGCCTAGAGTTGATGTCAAATGATTTCTCAAATGACTGGATGCTTCTTGTTTTCTCTCATTCCAGATCCACTAGGTGGTTTTAAGGGGTAGATCGAAGAGAGGCTCTATGACTCTGGAGAAATCCTGTATGAATTGACAATAGTAGTTACAAAACTCCATAAATTGGATGTCTTGGACGATGGCTGTAGTTGTCCAATGAGCAATTTCCTCCACCTTTTTTGGATCCATGATCATCCATCCACCACCGATGATGTTGTCTTAAACCTCGATCAAACAGGAACAAAGTCACACTTGGAGATTTTTCTGAAAAACTTCTGCTTTTGCAAGTCTTTGAGGACATTTTAAAGGAGTCCATTGTGTTTGCCCGGCATGCGTCTGTGTACCAGGATTCCGCCGAGGTAGAAAACACTACATTCAATGACGTAAAACCAAAACATGTTGCTTATTACTGACATAGATCTTGCCACAGCATTAGTGAGTCCAAGCAATTCGAACGTGAACTCAAAGTGCTGGTATTGGTTGCAAAATCATGTCTTCTCATTGTCATTGTAAGATATACGGTTCTAGTGACAGCTACATAGAAGATCGATTCTAATAAAAGAACCACACTCTTTGGAGTTGGTAAAGAAGCCCATCTTCTCTTGATGTCGATGTCTTTCAACGCTCCATGGTCCAATAATGTTTACATTTCACTGACGGAAACAGATTTTAAGAAAGCTACCAAGGTTATAGAGGATGACGTGGACAGGTAGATGAAACCCTCATCCAGCTGGTATTTCATATTAGTCAGCTTGCAGCTGCCCGTCTGATAGGTCCCTTTGATCCTCGATCTGATTTCCGGCTTTGCATTAATCCGGTGGTCAACGTTGCATTGCAGAGGTGACTCTTTGTCTGGAAAACCCCTTAGAATCCTCAATGATTGGTGTTGACTCTTCTAGTATGTCTGGAACTTTGATTTTTTTCAGGTCAATGAAGTCGTCGAGTCTGCTCAGTCACCTGCCACAAATGTTTCCTCTTCACTGGATTCCACATGGACCAGCCATGCTCGAGCTCGAGCAGAAAGGTTTTTTGGTCATGTTGAGCGGGACAGGTAATGTGAATCATCGAATTGTGGTTTCTGTAACTTCTTGTGGTGCTTCCTCCTTTGCTGCTACTTACAACGGCTCAAACGTTGTGGGCCGCTCGATTATAGACATATTGTTTTCTGCAATTGATGCTGATGTAGATTATACCACCAATCAACTTGTGGATTATGGTGGTACATCGAATCTTGCCCGAGGATGATCATGTGGTACCTCATTGGGAAACTCTCCCGATTGGTAGGTCATGCAGTTCCTTGATTTGGAATCAAAGTGGTTTGCAACATCTACAAATCTGTAGTCTTTTGTTGATAGTCCCTGGTTCAGTGTTCAAACCCAGTTTTAGAAGAATCTCATTTCTAGTTTACCTGTGAGAGGTCCCTTTGTCCAGCAATGCTTGTACCAAATTGCGACTTTTGCAACCCCTCAATTGCACGAGTAGTAGTACCACCATTTGTTTGTTGTCGTATTTCTTTTCAAAATCTATGATCTCAAGAACCTTCATCAGCAGTGTTATAACTTATTCAGTTTGGCGATGAGTCGGTGCAGTTTTTTTTTTACTGGGCAGGAGCTTTATTGTCTACTCCTGCCCCCTTCCATTTCCTGACTTCTCAGAAATTTTCTGAGACTCCCCTCTTCTTTTGGGCCTACTATGGCCTCTTCCAAGCAACTTCAAAATCATCATCAGGAAATGTTTTCCACATTGGCAAAGTCTACGATTCAACTAAACCAGGAAGGTCATCTACTTGGATGAAACAACACTTGTCGCTTATTGGGTGACTGATGACACAACGACAGTTAATTGAAGCTCATCAACAAGCTGTAGAGGAAGCAACAGTGGAAATTACTAAAAAAAATCATGAAAAAATCCACAAAACAGCTTTTTTTTTGTACCGCGGCTAAACAGTACTTGCAACATGGAGCCAAATTGTACCTCATCAATGTGGAACCGAGTAAGAAGAGCGAGAAAGCAACAGCTGACTCATCAAATCCTATAGATACTAATATTTTTGGCTCAGAAAAGTTCATGACGGCACCTCAGAAGTTTACCTTGCTTGTTGAAGTGTCGTGTAGGGCTTTTCCCTGAAGAGGTGCCTCTAATCTCCTCAGGTGCCTTCTCAGAGATATGTCAATCATCAAATCCATAAGACCTCATGCAGTTGAATTGACAACTTGATGAGGTAAACATAATTTACCATTAACCCCTTCCCCATGCTAACTTTGTTGAGACCTAATCCTTCAAGCCTATCTCTTTTGATTAAAACTGCATTGACCCGATCACCATTAAGCCTGAATCCATCAGGCCTGTCTCCTTCAAGTTGTGATCTCTGAAGCCTAAATTTCTAGAGATTTGACTTCTAGAACACTTTTCACTAGATCTACAGAAAATGACACTGAGAAGACAGAGTTCAACTTGCACTTCAGGAATTTCAAGGTCATGGTCATGCCATGTGGTCTCGCAAATGCTCCTGCGACTTAGAAGGAAGTGATGACCAATATATTTTTCTTGTTTCTTGGTGAATTTATCATCAGGCATCTGGAGAAATTGAACAAGAAGCATTGATATCTTAGAAGTGTTAACACTCTGTAAATTAACACTTGAGGATTAACACTCAAAAGTATTGTTTGACCACACAAAATCTGTCACTTCATCACAAGTACCAGAGACCGGAAGTTTGCAAGTTGTATCAGGATGGAAATCATGTACATCTATGGCAGTCGGATCTACTGATCAATAGCCTAACATCCTCAAACTGATGGTCAGATGGAGAGGATCAATTAGACACTCAAGAAATTGCTATGTAAGCTAAGCTCGTCACATGGCTCTCTCTCGGTAATCAAGCGACCAACTGCCAAGCTCGCATACAGCTCCAGCCCAATCTGCAACAGTTGAAAAAATTCTGGTCCTTTTGCTTTATTGCAAACTTCTGAAGACTCTGGTTTTGTGATAACCTTTGAGCAACATTTGACCCTTCTGATAGCCAGTAGCAGGGCTTCTGCAACATTGAAAACAAGACATTTTAGACTCTGTGAAGACCGTGGTGATTATGAAACAGGCGGTGGAAAGTTATCAGGCAGGCTTGAAATTTCAGCTCAGTGAATTTATCCTACTTAGCAGCACGAGTTTCAAATTTTTAAGGAATGATACATTGAATATGAAGCCTTACCTAATCTACCCATTTACAATCAAAGAAACTGCATCTTCACCCATCTAGTTCCCCACAAGAAGGCACAATCCTCATGCAATGCAATGCACCTTATGGCTCAATGATTTTTCACCCAACACCCCCAATTTTGTTAAGTTAACAGATAAGGTTGTGGCATGGAGCACTTCTCCTATGCTTAACTTCAAAAACAGGTCCAAACAATTTCCCTGCTTAGTTTGCTTTTGAATAGGATACTCCTAACACTACATGAAGCACTTTTGGCTCATTGATTCATTCCCAAATACCCCCAAACCCGTCAAGTTGTCAGGCATGGTCATAGCATAGAGCACGGCTCTTGATGCTCAATGTTGGTAGCTGTCCTTAAGATTGTTTCTTAGGCAAGTGCATCATTAATTAGTTCATTTTTAACATTACATGATGGAATGTATCACTCATAAAACACACCACATTTCAGTTGAGTTGACCGGTGCTGTCATGGCTCAGAGCACAACTCTCAATGCTTGATCATTGCAGCTATCTATGTTTTCCCGATCAAGTAAATCCTTGGATACACCGATCTTAACCTTATGTCATGAAATCCCACTTGTGTTGTTTTGCAGGCTCTTGTATCTGTCCAGTGAAACATTGCAGAATGTATTTTGGTCTAATGCCCGCCTCTCAGTGTTGCAATGCATACGGTTCTGACAGGTTGGACCACATTCCACAATGGTCAGAAGAAGTTTTTTGGAAAGAGTTACATTTTCAACGATGTCTGGCTCCTCAAAGACAAGGGTAACAAAAGCGAGCTCCCCCACGACCGGGTGGACTGCAAGCCTATCTGTGATTGTGGGTCTCGGGCCCATATCTCAAGATGTATTTTCTCACGAGTTGGATGCCAGAATAAAACCAACAGCATGCATTCTAGGAGGTCACACCTGGGCTATCTAAAAAATCCAAGCAAGCCCCCCCTTCCAGCACAAAACCGTTGAAGTACCATAAACCATAATCAGGCACAATGTGTGAAGTAATATAATCATGCAGAATGCCTTGCGGCTCAACTTTAGATCACGCTGCACTTGTGTTTCAACATCCCCTTCAACATGGTGACTCCTCATGTCGCTGGATGGGGTATTGCCAGATGCCGTCGAGTCATTCACCTGCAGAGGCCATGCATGTGCAGCAGGCCCAGAGGTCATCATGTGTTCAGGAATGAAAGAACAACACTCCTCCATGACCCACAGGCGACATATGTACAAGGCACACAACGAGACGGAACGTAAAACAGTGATACGTTGTACAGACGGATGGTCGCAGCACTTTCACCACAAGAATCACCCAGGAATATCATGGAATTATAGCAAGCCAATAGCATGCACAGCAGTCTTGAAGACGTTGTTGCCCAGTGCCTTCATGAGGAAGTCAGCACACTGCTGTAGAGTTTCCTCCCAGACAATTGGATCATCTCCTACCGCAACACCCTCACACACAAGATGCTCAACGTTAACATGCTTCGTGTGTGTGGGGTGCATGCCATCACGCTCGGTGATAGATTTTGTGCTTTGGTTGTCACAGCGCAACATGATACAACAGATGGGAATTTACAATCATGCCAATGAACAACACGGCCAGACGCTCTCACGTGTGCCTGCGCCAAGTGAGACATAGCCAGTACGAACAAAGCGAACATAACCAATGGGCCCAAGGTTGAAAAACACGGCGCAAGTATAAGTCATATGGTGGCTGGCTCCTGAAGCCACCAGACATCCGAACAGTGGGAAGAACACCATGAGTGGCGATGGTACCAACAGTGGGTCGGGACAGAGAGGACTGACCAACTAAAGCAAGACAACGGGGAAAGGTCACAGACTGCCAGTGCTTAATTCATGGCACATTCCCAGGACAACAGCCCTAAACAGACCCTGACGGTTCCCCTAAAAAAACAGAGTCAGACTGACACACAAGACCTCTAGGCAGTGCAGTTGCACCCTCACCTCCCTAATTGTTCAGGTGCACGAGATGAGTGAGAGACTGCTCCGGCTGATGCTTGCCCTCCGCAGATATGGGTGTGACCGGCCGGGTGGAGACAGAAGGAGCGACAGAAGATTGCGTATAGGTGGATGGGTATCACAGATGCAGCACGCACGCCAAGGAAGGGGGTCCCCTTTGTTCTGGCTCCCAAACCCTTGAGTTCATACAGATTTTTTGGAAAGAAAGCCTGAAGTTCATGCCAGTCAGACTTCATTTTCATTTTTTATGCAATGGAATGACATCATCATGTGCGGAGCACATCATGGCATCGTGTTTTCTCTCTCTCTCTCTCTCTCTCTCTCTCTCTCTCTCTCTATCTCCCCCCCACCCCCCTCTCTCTCTATCTCTGTCTCTCTCTCTGTCTCTCTCTCTCTCTCTCTCTCTCTCACACACACACACACACATGCTCACACTTTCCCCTTGTACTTTTTTGTACTCTCAACAAGCGAGGATGAGGACACAAGGCCTCTGGCCTCAGCATCAAGGCCCTTTTGGCCTCTCCACAGCCGATCAAACCACCATCTTGGTAGGCAGCTAGTGGTTAGATGGCAAGTGGCCGGCAGGTCACCTGAACAGCCGGTTGGCCAACAGCTTTCTGGCAGCTTGCGAGTGGCTGGCCACTGACTAGCCCTTGATGTGGCAAGAGGTGGCTGCCAGCCACCCCTTGGATATCATGAGATGGAAGGGACCAACCTGCCCTCCCACCTCATTCCTCCTTAAACATCATGAATTGATCCGGTTTATGAACAACAAGGAGTGCGTAATTGTTAAGCACCACATTGTGAAATCAATCCTAAACATATTAAGTCACCAGCTGAGACATGAAAATGCCCATCAATGTCTTGATCTTAGCTGTAGCTTGTAGGTTGGCAGCAAACTACCTCTGTCAAGATGGAGTGTCTCCGCAAAAATCATGTTTGGGGTCCCTGACCTCCAATGGTGTATGTCCATGAACCGGCCTAGTGTTGTTCACTATGTAGGCATTTAGGTCATGCCGGCTGCCACGTGCCTATCTGTGTGAGCTATGAGCTTGCTCCAATTCTCATTGACCACCTTAGTGGGACAACAAGATTCAGGCTCCCATGAGTTATGCTCAGGTCTACAGCCAGCCAAACGAACAAGATCCTTCCAAGAAACGTGCAACCAAGGTGATTGCTCTCGGTGCTGGAGTACATGGAGAACCTTGTATTGGCTGTACTGGCTATCGTGTAAAGAGATAATAGGATCACATGAAAGAGGTGATGTCTAATCCTACTTGGCAGAAGCAAAAACCAGTATGCCCAATATGGGAAACGGTCCAACCCACTTTGGTAGAAATTCTGGCACCTCAGGCATTTTCTGCTAAAGATTTTTTGTGATGAATAACACCTTGTATTTGATAAAAAACAAGACCTCACATTGTCTTTTTTCAGCATATGCCTTTTACAATTGCCGAGCCGCTTGAAGGAAATTCTGTACCTCCTGCAACAAGGATTCTAGGTGTTGGACAAATGCTTGAGCGTATGGAATCTCTCCTTCTCTGACTCCAGTCATCATCAGTCAAATGATACCACTTAATGCTGACCATTAATCAACAAAAATGGTGTGAACTACAAGGATTCATTCAGAGAGTTCTAGGTTACAAGGTGTGCCGGTGCTAGGAATTTGTCCCATTCATCCATGGGAAGGACCACGTACATGTGGAACATTTGTTTCATACTAGAGTTACTGTGCTCTGTTTATCTTTTTCTTTGAGGGAAAATTTTCACTTGCATGCCACACTCACTTTGAAATAATTTGCTCACCTTTCGCAAAGAATTAGTAGCATTTTTTCAGTCAAAGATACTTCCAATTGTAGGCTGTAGCACTGAACGACATCGTCAAGAAGAGATGAGAAGTCTCCTCTGCATTTTTATATGTGGTTTCTAGAATGAAGTACTTCATCTTCACCAGATGGTCCAAAACCACCAGTATTGTCTCGTTTCCATGGGCCGTGTCCAAACAATGAATGATAAAGTCCACATTGAGGTACTCCCACAGAGTTCCTGGAATGGGAACTTCTTGGAGGAGTCCAATAGGATTTTTGTTTGTAGCCGTCTTTCAGAGACATGGATTTCATATCATGCAATAACTTTGGGGGAATAATAACCTTTCTACCCATTCCTTGAGGGGGTCAGGAACGCCCTTCCTGGTGCTTGAAAAACAGGACTCCCCTGTCCAACGCTTTAAAAAAAATGAGAGACTGTCCGCTCACTTCATCATGCTCGACCAGCGGCATGCGCCACTAATCGAGAGAAGTGAGGTGGGGCATGTCAACCCTCCTCGCGAGTCTTGGTCACACACAGGAATTGCGATCAAGCGATGACTGGTTTATTTTTTCATTTTTCCCCGACATGCAAATCTCCTCATTTGATTTAGGATTTTCTATGTTTTGTGCGGGCTCCATCCGCACAAAACATGAAACCCTTCATGAAACCAGGGTGTTTAAGTGAAAACAAAAAAAAACAGAAAAAACAAAGAGGTCATCACTCGATCACGATTTAGCGGAAACACTCCTTTCTCAGATCGAGCAGAAAACCTCGTTCTGTTTTGTTTTTCCTAGCACAAAAATCGCTCCGTTTTTTACCTGCAAACCCTAGTCAACCCCTACCCTGAACTAAATTCAGGTTTTGAGGATTTCAGCATTGCGCGGACTCCTGCTCGGCCCCGCAGTAGCGGGGCCCAGCAAGTTTCCTTTCAATGCATGGGAAGTATCAAACCATCCATGCAAACCACACAAAACCCCCCTCCTTGAACACTCACAAACCCCTCAAAAGAGGGATTTGTTGACATCAGGATGTCAACGATGCATCACATGCAGTGCCTACATGCTGCTCTTTCTTGTTTTTCATGGGTAAAATGTTGATATTCTCAAGACATCAGATAGGGGAGTCCCGAATGCCGAGTTAAATGATATCATTCTTCAGACTGCTGGATAGGATATACACACATTCAAATTTCATAGGAGATCTCCACATGTACCCTAATTTTGGACACCGGAAGATCATTGTGGCCTCCAATAGTGGTCTAGAGTAGTTGTCTCAGCTTTTGGGGTCCGACATGTCCTGCCATAGGCAGATCATGGAACTAAGAAGTTATTTCTACTCAAAGAACTTCCTTGTCTAGCACAACTTGTTTTTTTTTTAGTATATTCCCGTGGTTTCTACCAGTCCATGCTTATCTAGATTCCAAGAGTCTCAAAAAACCAAGAATCTACGCATTCTCCCATTGAAAAGTGATGAGGAAAAAACCACTGAAGTAGATTATCTCTTGAGCTGGTCGTCGCAAAGGTATGGAAGGATATTGTAACGATGTGATTCCTGACGTAATGGACATGGAAACAACAAATGGTCTTAATGGTTGTTTTAATCTCCAACGAAAGTTGGCTTAGTGGAATGGCATTTATAAGCACTGGCCTGCACTTGCATGTACTTAAGAATTGGCCCAGGTTTTCACTCCAATTCTCTGGTGCCCAATGCCTGATGCCTGGTACAGAGTGCCTGGTGGATGGTGCATGGTGTTTGATGCATGGTGCCACATGGCTAGCGCCCAATGGCTGGTGCTTGGTGGACTGTGCCCGTTTCATAGTTCCTCTTAGCCAGTGGCCAATGCCGAATGCTTAGTGCTTGGTGATTGGTGCCCAGTTCCCAGTGCCCAGTTCCTGGTGCTCGGCGCACGGTGCTTGGTGCTCTGTGCTTGTCCACGTTGCTTGATGCCTACACCCGATGCCTCATGCCCATTGCCCGATGCCGAGTGCCTAGTATCCGGCGCGTGTGGTGTCCGTATGGATGAGGTTTTCCCATCTTTGTTCGGGCCAGATGTAGGCCCTTTTGTGTGTGCAGGGTGGCTGTTGCCGAATTCTCGGCGCTCGGTGATTCTTGGCCGGTGAGTGGTGCCAGGCGCCCAATGGCTACTGCCCGGTGTTGGTGCGTGGTGCAACATTCGTATGTATGAGTTTTTCCCATTTGTTTTGGCCCACATCCAGGTTCTTTAGTCTTGGAGTGGCTCTAAACAAGCGCATGAAGACACATGCATGAGTTTCTCCGATTTCAAGGCGGGCCAAAGTTGACCTTCTATTCTCTGTATGCGACACTGGTTGTACAATGGCAGATTGTTTTAGACATTATCCATCCCAAAGGATAGTCCTTTCCTTTTCAAGCCGCCAATGATAACTACCATCTATCTTGTATGAATTTGAGGGAGGTAGAGAAAACCATGAATGGAGCATCAATCTATAGTATTTAATTTGATTTTTGGAGAATATTTCCCCTTCTCTATAGCCTAGATATAGCTTTTGTGAAAATAAATCACAGACAGGAATAAAATATGAACATTTTCAATTCTTTGCTGCCTCGCACAAGGAGATGCAATGAAAAACTCCAAATTTTTATCTAAAATTTTAAGCAAAGTACAATTATGCGTGGGTCTTTCCTACACAGATCCCATTCAAAAAAACGATGTGATTGGCAACCATGAAAGGGCCTTTCACTTGATTTTAGAATAGAGAGTGGAGTTGAAAAGGAGTTTCATGCTTGAAGTGAGGAATCTATTACGGGGTAATGATGTAGCCTTATTGAAGAAGAAATATGTAGAATATCGGATGTAGAACAATATGACCTGGGGAAAAAAAGTGTAGGTGACCATCTGGTCACCACATGGGGGAAACTAAGGAAGAATGCAGAAGTGGTTACGGAAAGCGGTAAAAAGAAAAATTATGGAGACATAAGATCCACCCCTCCCTTTCCAATTTGAGCGTGAATGATTGCTAAGATGTAGATAAGATACATCTTCGGTCATTTTTTTCGTCTGGCCATGTTTTTGAGGGCCCTTCGAAAACTGGCCGCGGCTCGGAGTCGTCATCCATATTGGCCATTAAGTGTCGCCCGCTATCAGATTTGGCCATAATCGACCGCGCTCCGCAGCATCCCCTACTGTTTTAGCCATATTCAAGCACGCTCCGGCTCCTCCTTTCAAATGTGGCCATGAAAACGGCCGACGGAAAAAGGATCTCGCGAGAGAGCGATAGACAAAAGGAGCCCCGTAATCACTCGGCGAACTCCTAAAATCATTCGTAATATTGAGAGTACCAAACATGGACATGAAAGGCAAAATATTAACCTTCTAGCACGCTCCAAGAAATAAAGAAGTACAACCACAATGATAAGGAAAAAGAAACTACAATGAGAATTTTCAGGCAATAAAAAGCATCTTAATAACTAGAATAGGTTATTGAAAGCACAATATAAATACTCGCCCTTCATAGAATGATAAAATGAAGAGCTATGATGTCCAAAAAAACAAAATCATGTCATTTCTGATTTAAGATACGATTAGATTTTTTAAAAAATCGCATAAAAATAATCACGTATCACATAAAAATAAGATAAACTAAAAAATAAAACCAACATAGTTCAGCTAAGATTTAAGGACCAATAAAGATTTATTAGTATTTTAAAATTAAAACTATTTTAATTTATATTAAAGAACACATGAGAAATACATGAAATCTGCCATTTAATTTTTATTCAAAGCTCCAAATATGATAGGGTTTTAAACCAAAAAATTATTCCATGGTTTAGTATGTATGGATAATCAAGGTCTTCAAATTTTAGAGAATCAAACAAATGTTAAAATGTGTTGAAGTTTTTTCTTAAGGAAGTTTTATTCTATCATTAAATTGCAATTAAATTAAACGATTTTTGTAGACTATCTCAATTTTTCCAACTTATGAACATGTCTTACTTATTAAAGGAATATATAATTTCATCAAATTATATAACAACGTGTTTTAATGTTCAAATAAGATCATTCCGTTCACTTAACAATGATTGCCACATAAAAAGTGAGAAATCATGAATACAATTCTTAGATGAGTATTTGATTATAGAAACTATTACATGATCATGATTTCAAGCATTAATTATGCCTCTCCATGTGCTTCTTGTTATACTTATCACAAAAATTCTGATGCATACAAAATTTTGATTTAGTTTTCTTAATTTTAAATCAAGATATTAGAATTCAATTTCCTCTAAAATACAACATTATGTGCTTTAATGGGTATTTATTATATGTTTTTCTAGATGAAAGTGGAAAAGTCATGGAAAAGACAAATCAAGCTCAAAGAAATGTATGAAATGATATAGAATCCCAATTTCATTTTCTATTTGATTTTTTTATTATTCATTTATAAATAATATTAGTTTACCAAGTTTTTCAACCTTGTGAGGGCGAGTAGTTATGTTTCGATTTCAATCACCTGTTATAGTAATTAAGATTATTTTTATTCCCTTAAAATTCTTATTTTAGTTTCATTTTCCTTATCATTGTGGTACTTCTTTATTTCTTGGAGCTTTCTAGAAGGTTAATATATCGCATTTCATGTCCATGTTTGGTCCTCTCAATATTTGGAATGGCTTTAGGAGTTCACCGAGTGGTTACGGGGCTTCTTTTGTCAATATTGCTCTGTTGCGAGATCCTTTTTCCGTCGGCCGTCTTCATGGCCACATTTGAAAGGACGAGCCGGCGCGCACTTGAATATGGCTAAAACAGTAATGGAGGCTGCGGAGCGCGGTCGATTATGGCCAAATCTGACAGAAAGTCACACTTAATGGCCAATATGGATGACGACTCCGAGCCGCTGCCAGTTTTTGAAGGATCCTCAAAAATATGGCCAAATGAAAAAAATGACCTACATCTTCACTCATGCAGCGACACCTCATGTGACATGGCAACATGAGCCGGATAAAGGTGATCACTAAAGCCAGTCATGCAAAACATATCAAAATGTTTTTCGATTTTTTTGGTGTCCATTAACATCCACCGCTCAACAGCTTAATACTCTGTGGTTTGATCTCCGTCATGACAAAAGACCCGTGACGATCTGACCATCTGAATTTTTTCCCACAGCAGTTTGCCGATATCAGCCGAAGCTCAACGACGTGATGTTTGGCGGTAACCTCAGGGTGGGTTTGGGATCCGGACGAAAAACCGAGGCATGACATGCACGCTTTGGACACGTTTGAACATTAGTTTCGAAGTCCAACGTCCGGAACAAGAAGGACTGGGACATTTGTCGGTCCACCGCCCAACGATGTACCAGCCCACCCCAAAGTCGCATACCATCCGGTACTACACAACCGGACTGTCCTGTCCGTTGGTTTGATGTCCGAACTCAGACCGGCCGTCAGGCCGCAGCGCCCTTCTGTCCACCCGTAGCTCGACCCTCCATACGTGCGCCGCTCACACAGGCTGCCGACGAGTGCGAAGCGGTCGGCCAGCATCCTGACCCTCCGTTCCCCCTGAGCTCCGTTGGGCCCGTTGGTGTTGCTCGTTGTGTCTCGCCTGCCGGGACAACCAGCAGCACTTCGGCAGCCTGCAGCCGACGCGCATGCTCCCGGAAACTTCTAGGGTGGGCCAGGACAGGAAAGAGGTCAACCCTAGGCGGCTCCCTCTCATCTCAGCAATGTCTCGGTTTCCTCTTCGTCCAGCGACTTCTCCCTTCTCTCCGCTTTCGCTCATCAAACACCACAGCGCCAGCCATGGCTGCACTGGATCCTTCTGACAAATCATGAGCTGTAGAGTTTGCCCCGATCTGCCCGCGTACCCGCTTTCGCAGAAGCTGACAGGCTGTCAGTTTGCACGAGATCTGTGCAGAAGGATCCAGTCGGGCAGCGACTGGGTGCAGATGTGCTACATGCAGGCAGGATTCTAGCCAAGTGGAAGATCATTTTTCGTCCCTTACATAGTCTCAACAGCGCCACCAGTCACACTCTGCGACAGCAGCGGTGCGCCTTTTGGCCACATTGACAACAACTGAGATTGTGGCAGACGAAAAAAAGTCCGAGGCGCCTCCACTCTGGCAACCACATTTCCGGAAAAGACGGAGCAGCAACACCGGAGCTTTCTAGGCCGGTGCCTATGGACTGCATGTCGTGCATGCGGGTGTGAGCGAAGGAACAAGAGGGAAGCGTGTTGTGATGCAAGCAGCAAGGGGCAAGAGACCGTCGTTTCTCCCAAAAACCAAGGATCTCAGTCCAGGACAGAAGCAAAGCAGTTACATTCCTCGCTATTAGGCTGAGAACGCTGAAGCTGCTTCGTACTGCCAGAGTGCCTGCTGCTGCCGCTTTTGCTGCAGCATGCAATATCGCGGGCCGCGGCTTTGCAAACGAGTGTCAAAGCCGAGGCGCGTACTTCAATGCTGACGCAAATCTCGCGTCGCCCGTCATTGGGGCACAGGATTCTGCGAAAGAGGGTGCGCGGGCAGAACGGGGCAAACTCAACATGCAAATTGCTGCAGCAATCACGTGCGCGCCTTGAAAAATCTACTCGTTTGCAGAGGCTTAGCTACGGCTCCTGCTCAATCGTATCTTGCTGCTGCTGGAGTAACTTGCCGCGGAATGTAATGGTGCTAGTTGTGATGCTGCAAATGTTGCTTCTTGCCATGCCGCATCCGCTGCTGCTGCTGCTAATGCTGCTGCTGCTGCTGCTAATGCTGCTGCTGCTACTGCTGCTGATACTGCTGCTGCTACTGCTGCAGTTCCCTCCTGTGTCAGAGAGAATGTACCCGAGGTCTTTGGTTTCACATCACCCTCTGCAATACATTTTCATCTTCTTGCGTCTTGTCTGTTGTTGACACAGGGACCTGAACTACAGTGAGATGGACGAGTACACTGAGAGCGCTGCGAGTTTCCACGGACACCTGTGAGTTTCCATGACCAGGGCATGGAGGTGGAGTAGGTGAGGTTCTCTAGATGAGGTTGTGGAATAGCTCACGTCTTGTTGAACATCAAAACTCTTTGCAACACGAGTGTAGATTCCACGTCCTGGGTACATTGATTCCACGTGTCGTTGAACATCAAACCTCTTTGTCCCACTACGAACCCCCTGCCTGTCTACGACTCCACGTTGATACTACGAATTCAGTGTCACTCTATGGCTCCACGGTTTCTCTACAAATATGTTGTCACTCCTGGACTCCACTGGGTCCTGCAACACATTACAGGGTGGATTTTACTTTAACTCTATGAAAACCTCAATGTAAAACTGTTCCGAATAGTCCTCCTGCATGAGGGCAGAAGTTAGACTTCTACAAGCTCTCTGAACAATTGCAACAAATGATGTAAGAGATCGTGAGTCTATGGCCCACGTCCCTGCAACAGTGGATGGTGGACACGCAGCTGTTGCTGCCGCATGTGTTGATGGACTCATCCTTGTGGATTTTCCGCAATCGCATGTTAAAAGTCGGTAACCATGTCAGAAGTCGGTTACCATGTCAGAAGTTACCATGTGAGAAGTTTGTTACCACGTCAGAAGCGGCGACGACGCTGGTTTTTGTTTTGCAAACC
>SZWC01002457.1:209763-225840 GCA_023375785.1 Penium margaritaceum | reverse complement strand
GTGAAGGCTGGTGAAACTGGCGGTGATGCCTTGATCGACGAAGTGGAGAAACTGCTGCTGCGATGTGGTGAATGAGGTGGTTTGGGATGAGGGATGAGGCAGGCGCAGTGGCTCGGTAGGAAGCCCGCAGATGAGAGTGACCAGTATAGTAGCCCAGGAGACAATGTGCCGGAGTCCTTGTAGCACAATCTTGTTGACTTGAGAAAGACAGTCTGGCGGACGCCATCCATATGGTAGGCAGAAAGGTGTGGTCATACTGGCTTTGGAGACAGAGGTGCAATCATTGGGGCTTTTGGTGGGGCGTGGAGTTTGTCAGAAAGGTCACCAAGACAAAGATAAGGTGGAGTTTGGAGGTGTTTGCAGGTGATGAAGTTCTCCTGCTGTTGTGCTGACCGAAGCTGCCGGTTTGGAAGATGTGCGCCTCGGTAGAACGTTTTTTTGGGCGATAGGAGGAGTCCGGGTCAGATTGAGGACAGATGTAGTAGCTGTTGGTCTTTTGCTGAAGGCGGAATTTTGTGACGACACAACTGGTTGCAGCTGCAATGTCTGTGGCGAGCGAGAGAAGGAGGATGGATGGTTTCTGCTGCTGCTTCTGCTGTTGCTGCTGATGTCGGAGTATTACACTGTCACTGGGCCGCGCCCATACACGCATCAGTGTAGGTGCTCACACTATGCACGAGAAGGCTGCTTGTTTACGAGGAAGTGCTGTTGCTTTGGCGTAGGGCGATGTTGCTGCTGTAGGAAAGAGGACTGCTGGCAGATTGGTCACGGCGCGCTTCGGCGAGGAGCTTCAGGCGTCAGGAGATGGAGGCAGCGGATGGAGGAGGATTGTTTACTCCGAATCCTTTGCTGCGCTCTGATACCATGTCAGTATTTTGCAAGGGGCCACATGTTAACATCTGAGTTAAATGATGGAGTTTTGGTATGTACCGAGGCGCGGGTAAGCTGTAGGGGCGAGCCGCAGCTCCGAAGCGCGGGCTATGCCCTGGACTGTGCCACAGCAGCACTCAGGTTAGCACGGTGGAGTTAACGTAACAGATGGAGTTCAGGAAGCATGGCTGATAGGTAATACCTGGCGTGGGTGCAGCACCGAAGGTGCGGGCACGACGAGGGAGGCAAGGGCCGCAGCGCAGTGAAGGCGGGCTGTAGATGATTAAGCAGAAGACCACAGTACTATGGTGCGCGCAAGTCAGCGGGGCAAGCCAGAGCAACCAAGTGTGGGCCGCGAGTGAGTGGAGACGAACGAGCGGAGTGCAACGGGAGCAAGTGTGAGGCCACAGAGTTGTGGGACTTGGGCTCACCACACAGGCAGACGGATTGAGGTTGCCGCAGCCAGGAGGCGGGCAGATGAGAAGATGGACGAAGATGACGCCGCAGCCACAAGGGCGGGCATGGACGGAGGCAATGAACGATAGAGGCATGAAAGGCACGGAGAACTGATTGAACCACAAAGGGTTAACTTAATGCATGCAAGTACAGGAAGGTTTATAGTAGTCCTAGTGCTAGTCCTAGTTAGGAGTCCATGACTACGATGGGCGGTGCGAGAGCAACAGCCGCAGCCGTGTTTCTGCTGTGGCGGCTGCTGATGCCTTCGGTGTTCTTGGAGCTCGTGGAGCCACTCCGAGAGGGACCAGCCAGTGTCGCCAGTGCCATTGTGTTGGTATGCGGGGACCGGGCCGCGGTTGTTTTGTTGTGTTGGCGGGAGCGGCGGAATTCAACGTTGGTCTATAGCTATATTGGACGGTTCGGATGACTCGTCCGGTAGGGGTGCGATCGCCAGTGGCGGGGACAGCGAAGCTCATCTGGCCGTTACCGAACCAGGCCGTTGAGCCTCTCGCGGTTGCTGGGATGCACCGAGTGGACTTGAACCAGGTTCCCTGGAATTCTTCGGAAGGGGGGGATAATTGAATATTTTGGCCGTGTGGGACATTGAGCAACAACGACCACGAGGATGCCCAGTGACATTGAGAATTATTTCCAACAACTTTAACTTCTACGCATCGTAACACGAGTCAGCCACGGTCAGAGTGCCCAATCACAGTGCACATGTTCTATGCATGACCTTGCAGGTATAAAAAAGGTGAAAAAACCGGTGTCTTGGTGTGGCTATTGTGCTCAATGCCTTGACAAAGATGGCATGTGCAACTGACCATGACCACAAATTTAACCAAGTATGATGAACTTCTACGAATTGTAACACAAGTCAGCCACGGTCAGAGTGCCCAATCACAGTGCACATGTACTATGCATGACCTTGCAGGTATAAAAAAGGTAGAATATTGGTGGCTCGGTGTGGCTATTGTGCACAACGCCTTGACAAAGTTGGCATGTGCCACTGACCATGNACCACAAGTTTATCCAAGTACCTTAAACGTATATTAATCATAACACGAGTCAGCCACGGTCAGGGTGCCCAAGAACAGTGCACGTGTGCTAGGCATAAACTTGCAGGTATAAACAAGGTAAAACACTGGTGGCTCGGTGCGGCTATTGTGCACGATGCCTTGACAAATTTGGCATGTGCCACTGACCATGACCACAAACGTATCCAAGTGACTTCAACTTCTACGAATCGTAACACAAGTCAGCCACGGTCAGAGTGCCCAATCACACTGCACATGTAGTATGCATGACCTTGCAGGTATAAAAAAGGTGAAAAAACCGGTGTCTTGGTGTGGCTATTGTGCTCAATGCCTTGACAAAGTTGGCATGTGCAACTGACCATGACCACAAATTTAACCAAGTATGATGAACTTCTACGAATTGTAACACAAGTCAGCCACGGTCAGAGTGCCTACTCATAGTGCACGTGTGCTAGGCATAAACTTGCAGGTATAAGAAAGGTAAAATACTGGTGGCTCAGCGTAGCTATTGTGCGCAATTCCTTGACAAAGTTGGTATGTGCCACTGACCATGACCACAACGTTTACCAAGTGACTTTAACTTCTATGAATCATCACATGAGTCAGCCACACTCAGAGTGCCCAATCACAGTGCACGTGTGCTAGGCAGAAACCTGCAGGTATAAACAAAGTAAAACACTGATGGCTCAGTGCGGCTATTGTGTGCAATGCCTTGCCAGAGTTGGCATGTGCCACTGACCATGACAACAAAGTTTACCAAGTGACTTCAACTTCTACGCATCGTAACACGAGTCAGCCACAGTCAGAGTGTCCAATCACAAAGCACATGTAATATGCATGACTTTGCAGATATAAACAAGGTAAAAACCAGGTGGCTTGGTGTGGCTATTGTGTGCAATGCCTTGACAAAGTTGGCACATGCACCTGACCATGACCACAAAGTTAACCACGTGATTTTAAATTATACGACTTGTAACACGAGTCAGCCGCGGTCCGAGTGCCCAATCGCAGTGCACATGTACTATGCATGACCTTGCGGGTATAAACAAGGTAGAATACTCATGGCTCGGTGTGGCTATTGTGCACAATGCCTGGTCAAAGTTGGCATGTGCAACTGACCATGACCACAAATCTATCCAAGTGATTTTTACTTTTATTGATCATAACACGGGTCAGCCACGGTCAGAGTGCCCAATCACAGTGCACGTGTAGTATGCATGACCTTGCAGGTATAACCAATGTAAAAACCCAGTTGCTGGGCATGGCTACTGTGGGCAATGCCTTGAAAACGTTGGCATGTGCCAATGACCATGACCACAAATTTATCAAAGTGACTTTAACTTCTACAAATTGTAACACGGGTCAGCCACGGTCAGAGTGCCCAATCACACTGCACGTGTGATATGCATGAACTTGCAGGTATAAACAAGGTAAAGAACCGGTGGCTTGGTTTGGCTATTGTGTTCAATGCCTTGACAAAGTTGGCCTGTGCAACTGACCATGACCACAAATGTATCCAAGTGACATTAACTTCTATTGATCGTAACACGAGTCAGCCACGGTCAGAGTGTCCAATCACAGTGCAGATGTACTAGGCATGATCTTGCAGGTGCAAACAAGGTAGAATACTGGTGGCTCGGTGTGGCTATTGTGCACAATGTCTTGACAAAGTTGGCATGTGCCACTGACCGTGACCACAAACGTATCCAAGTGTCTTTAATCTATATCATTTGTAACACGAGTCAGCCACAGTAAGAGTGGCCAAGTAGAATGCACATGTACTATGCATGACCTTGCAGGTATAAACAAGGTAAAAAAAACTGGTGGCTTGGTGTGGCTATTGTGTGCAATGCCTTGACAAAGTTGGCATGTGCCACTGACCATGACCACAAATGTATCCAAGTGACTTTAACTTCTTTGAATTGTAACACGAGTCAGTCACGGTCAGAGTGCCTTATCGCAGTGCACATGTACTATGCACGATATTGGAGGTACAAACAAGGTAGAATAGTGGTGGCTCGGTTTGGCTATTGTGTGCAATGTCTTGACAAAGTTAGCCTGTGCAACTAACCATGAACACAAAGATAACCAAGTGACTTGAACTTCTATGAATCATCACATGATTCAGCCACAGTCAGAAAGACCAATCGCAGTGCATGTGTGCTAAGCATAAACGTGCAGGTGTAAACAAGGTAGAACACTGGTGGCTCGGTGTGGCTATTGTGCGTGATGCCTTGACAAAGTTGGCATGTGCCATTGACCATGACCACAAACGTATCCAAGTGACTTTCACTTCTACAGATCGTAACACGAGTCAGCCATGGTCAGAGTGCCCAATCACAGTGCACATGTACTATGGATGACCTTGCTGATATGAACAAGGTAAAAAACCGGTGGCTTGGCATGGCTATTGTGCGCAATGCATTGACAAAGTGGGCCTGTGATACTGACCATGACGACAAATTTATCCAAGTACCTTAAACGGCTATGAATCATAACACGAGTCAGCCACAGTCAGAGTGCCCAATTACAGTGCACGCGTACTAGGCATGACCTTGCAGGTATAAACAAGGTAGAATACTGGTGCTCGGTGTGGCTATTGTGCTCAATGCCTTGACAAAGTTGGCATGTGCCACTGACCATGACCACAAAGTTAACCAAGTGACTTTAACTTCTACGCATCGTAACACGCGTCAGCCACGGTCAGAGTGCCCAATCACAGTGCACATGTAGTATGCATGACCTTGCTGGTATGAACAAGGTAAAACACCGGTGGCTTGACGTGGCTGTTATGCGCAATGCCTTGACAAAGTTGGCATGTGCAACTGACCATGACCACAAGTTTATCCAAGTACCTTAAACGTATATTAATCATAACACGAGTCAGCCACGTTCAGGGTGCCCCAGAACAGTGCACGTGTGCTAGGCATGAACTTGCAGGTATAAACAAGGTAAAACACTGGTGGCTCGGTGCGGCTATTGTGCACGATGCCTTGACAAATTTGGCATGTGCCACTGACCATGACCACAAACGTATCCAAGTGACTTCAACTTCTACGAATCNAGTTAAAGTCACTTGGATAAATTTGTGGTCATGGTCAGTGGTACATGCCAACTTTGTCAAGGCATTACGCACAATAGCCACACCAAGCCACCAGTTTTTTGCCTTGTTTATACCTGCAAGGTCACGCATAGTACATGTGCACTGCAATTGGGCACTCTGACCGTGGTTGACTCATGTTATGATCAATAGAAGTAAAAGTCACTTGAGTACATTTGTGGTCATGGTCAGTGGTACATGCCAACTTTGTCAAGATATTCCGCACAATAGCCATGCATGCCACCGGGTTTTTACCTTGTGCATACCAGCAAGGTCATGCATAGTACACATGTACTGTGCTTGGGTACTCTGTCCGTGGCTAACTCATGTATTGATTTTTAGAAGTTAAAGTCACTTGGTAAACTTTGTGGTCATGGTCAGTGGCACTCTGACCGTGGCCGACTCCTGTTATGATTCATATAAGCTAATGGAACTTGGTTCACATTGTGGGCATTGAGCATAATGGCCACACCGAGCCACGAGTATTCTACCCTGTTTGCATTAGCAAGATCATGCCTAGTACATGTGCACTGTGATTGGACACTCTGACCTAGTACTTATGTTATGATTAATATCAGTAAAAGTTACTTGGTAAACTTTGTGGTCATGGTCAGTGGCATGTGCCAACTTTGTCAAGGCATTGTGCACAATAGCCACACCGAGCCACCAGCATTATACATTGTTTGCACCTGCAAGATCATGCGTAGTACATCTACACTGTGATTGGAGACTCTGACCGTGGCTGACTCGTGTTTCGATGCGTGGAAGTTAAGGTCGCTTGGTAAACTTTGTGGTCATCGTCAGGGACACATGCCAACTTTGTCAAGGCATTGCGCACAATAGCCACACCGAGCCACCANACATGTACTATGCATGACCTTGCGGGTATAAACAAGGTAGAATACTGGTGGCTCGGTGTGGCTATTGTGCACAATGCCTGGTCAAAGTTGGCATGTGCAACTGACCATGACCACAAATCTATCCAAGTGATTTTTACTTTTATTGATCATAACACGGGTCAGCCACGGTCAGAGTGCCCAGTCACAGTGCACATGTACTATGCATGACATTGCTGGTATGAACAAGGCAAAATACCGGTGGCTTGGCACGGCTATTGTGCGCAATGCCTTGAAAAAGTTGGCCTGTGCCACAGACCATGACCAAAAATTTATCCAAGTGACTTTAACTTCTACGAATCGTAACACGAGTCAGCCACCGTCAGAGTGCCCTATCACAGCGCACATGTACTATGCATGACGTTGCAGGTATAAACAAGGTCAAAACCCGGTGGCTTGCTGTGGCTATTGTGCACAATGCCTTGATAAAGTTAGCATGTGCCACTGACCATGACCACAAGTTTATCCGAGTTCATTTTGCACTATGCATCGTAACACGAGTCAGCCACGGTCAGAGTGCCAAATCACAGTGCACGTGTACTAGGCATGACCTTGCAGGTATGAACAAGGTAGAATACTGGTGGCTCGGTGTGGCTACTGTGCACAGTGCCTTGACAAAGTTGGCATGTGCAACTGACCATGACCACAATGTTTACCAAGTGGTTTTAACTTCTATGAATCAACACATGAGTCAGCCACGGTCAGAGTGCCCAATCACAGAGCACGTGTACTATGCATGACCTTGCAGGTATAAGCAAGGACCAGTATTCTACCTTGTTTATACCTGCAAGTTTATGCCTAGCACATGTGCAGTGTGATTGGGCACTCTGACCGTGGCTGACGCGTGTTACAATTCATAGAAGTTAAAGTCACTTGGATAAATTTGTGGTCATGGTCAGTGGTACATGCCAACTTTGTCAAGGCATTACGCACAATAGCCACATCAAGCCACCAGTTTTTTGCCTTGTTTATACCTGCAAGGTCACGCATAGTACATGTGCACTGCAATTGGGCACTCTGACCGTGGTAGACTCATGTTATGATCAATAGAAGTAAAAGTCACTTGAGTACATTTGTGGTCATGGTCAGTGGTACATGCCAACTTTGTCAAGATATTCCGCACAATAGCCATGCATGCCACCGGGTTTTTACCTTGTGCATACCAGCAAGGTCATGCATACTACATGTACACTGTGATTGGGCACTCTGACCGTGGCTTACTAGTGTTCAGATTCGTAGAAGTTAAAACTACTTGGTTAACTGCGTGCTCATGGTCAGCGGCACATGCCAACTTTGTCAAGGCATGGCGCACAATAGCCGCACTGCGTCACCAGTGTTTTATCTTGCTTATACCTGCAAGGTCATGCCTAGTACATGTGCACTCTGATTGGATACTCTGACCATGGCTGACTCATGTGTTGATTCATAGAAGTTCAAGTCACTTGGTTAACTTTGTTGTCATAGTCAGTGGCACATGCCAGCTTTGTCAAGGCACTCCGCACAATAGCCGCACTGAGCCACCAGTATTCTACCTTGCTTATACCTGCAAGTTCATGCCTAGTACACGTGCACTGTAATTGGGCACTCTGACCGTGGCTGACTCGTGTTATGATCCGTATAAGGTAAAACTACTTGGTTAACTTTCTGGTCATGGTCAGTGGCACAGGCCAACTTTTTCAAGGCATTGCGCACAATAGCCACACCAAGCCACCGGTTTTTTTTTCTTGCTTATACCTGCAAGTTTATGCCTAGCACAGGTGCACTGTGATTGGGCACTCTGACTGTGGCTGACTCGTGTCACGATTCATAGAAGTTAATGTCACTTGGTTCACGTTGTGGACATGGTCAGTGGCACAGGCCAACTTTGTCAAGACATTACCCACAATAGCCACACCAAGCCACTGGGTTTTTACCTTGTGTATACCTGCAAGGTCATGCACAATACACGTGCACTGTGATTGGGCACTCTGTCCGTGGTTGACCTGTGTTATGATTCATAGAAGGTAATATCACTTGGTTCACGTTGTGGTCATGGTCAGTGGCACATGCCAACTTTGCCAAGGCATTGACCACAATAAACACACCAAGCCACCTGTATTTTCTCTTAATTTTACCTGCAAGTTTATGCCTAGCACACGTGCACTGTGATTGGGTACTCTGACCGTGGCTGACTCGTGTCATGATAAATAAACATTAAAGTCACTTGGATAAGTTTGTGGTCATAGTCAGCGGCACATGCCAACTTTGTCAAGGCATTGCACGCAATAGCGACACCGAGCCACCAGTATTCTACCTTTTTTGCACCTGCAAGGTCATGCCTAGTACATTTCCACTGTGATTGGACACTCTGACCGTGGCTGACTCATGTTATGATTCTTAGCCGTTTAAGGTACTTGGTAAACTTTGTACTAATGGTCAGTGGCACATGCCAACTTTGTCAAGGCATTGCACAGAATAGCCGTGTCAAGCCACCAGTAGTCTACCATGTTTATACCTGCAAGGTCATGCCTAGTACATCTGAACTCTGATTGGACAATCTGACCATGGCTGACACGTGTTATGATTCACAGAAGTAAAAGTCACTTGGAAACACTTTTGTTCATGGTCAGTGGCACATGCCAACTTTGTCAAGGCATTGCACACAATAGCCAAACCGAGCGACCAGTATTCTACCTTTTCTATACTTCTAAGGTCATGCCTAGTATATCTGCACTGTGATCAGACACTCTGACCGTGGCTGACTTGTGTTATGATTCATAGTCGTTTAAGGTACTTGGTAAACTTTGTGGTCATGGTCAGTGGCAGCTGCCAATTTTGTCAAGGCATTGCGCACAATAGTCGTACCAAGACACCGGTTTTTCACCCTGTTTCTACCTGAAATGTCATGCATATTAGATGTACACTGTGATTGGGCACTCTGATCGTGGCTGACTTGTGTTACGATTCATAGAAGTCAAAGTCGCTTGGATACATTTGTGGTCATGGTCAGTGGCACATGCCAACTTTGTCAAGGCATTGCGAACAATATCCACACCAAGCCACCAGTATTTTACCTTGGTTGCACCTGCAAGATCATGCCTAGTATATCTGCACTATGATTGGACACTCTGACCGTGGCTGACTCGTGTTATGATCAATAGAAGTAAAAGTCACTTGGATACATTTGTGGTCATGGTCAGTGGCACATGCCAGCTTTGTGAAGGCATTGCGCACAATACTCACACCGGGCCACCAGTATTCTACCTTTTGTGCACCTGCAAGATCATGCCTAGTACATCTGTACTGTGATTGGACACTCTGACCGTGGCTGACTCATTTCATGATTCATAGCCGTTTAAGGTACTTCGTAAACTTTGTGGTCATGGTCAGTGGTACATGCCAACTCTGTCAAGGCATTGCGCACAAAAGCCACACCGAGCCACCAGTATTCTACCTTGTTTGCACATGCAAGATCATGCCTAGTACATGTGCACTGTGATTGGACACTCTGACCGTGGCTGACTCGTGTTATGATTCATAGCCGTTTAAGGTATTTGGTAAACTTTATGATAATAGTCTGTGGCACATGCCAACTTTGTCAAGGCATTACGCACAATAGCCGTGTCAAGCCACCAGTATTCTACCTTATCTACACCTGCAAGGTCATGCCTAGCACATCTGAACTGTGATTGGACACTCTGACCGTGGCTGACTCGTGTAATGATTCATAGAAGAAAAAGTCACTTGGAAACATTTCTGTTCATGGTCAGTGGCGCATGCCAACTTTGTCAAGGCATTGCGCACAATAGCCACACCGAGCCACCAGTATTCTACCATGTCTATACCTGTAAGGTCATTCCCAGTATATGTGCACTGTGACTGGACACTCTGACCGTGGCTGACTCGTGTTATGATTCATAGCCGATTAAGGTGCTTGGTAAACCTTGCGGTCATGCTCAGTGGCACATGCCAACTTTGTCAATGCATTGCGCACAATAGCCGTGCCAAGCCACCGGTTTAATTCCTTGTTTATACCTGCAAGGTCATGCATATTACATGTGCACTGTGATTGGACACTATGACTGTGGCTGACTCGTGTTATGATTTGTAGAAGTTAAAGTCACTTGGTAAGCTTTGTGGTCATGGACAGTGGCACATGCCAACTTTATCAAGGCATTGTGCATAATAGACACACCGAGCCACGAGTATTCTACCTTGTTTGAACCTGCAAGATCATGCCTAGTACATCTGCACTATGATTGGACACTCTGACCATGACTGACTCGTGTTATGATCAACAGAAGTAAAAGTCACTTGGATACATTTGTGGTCATGATCAGTGGCACATGCCAACATTGTCAAGGCATTGTGCACAATAGCCACACCGAGCCACCAGTATTCTGCCTTGTTTGTACCTGTAAGATCATGCCCAGTATATCTGCACTGTGATTGGACAGTCTGACTGTGGCTGACTCGTGTTATGATTTGTAGAAGTTAAAGTCACTTGGTAACCTTTGTGGTCATGGTCATCTACACTGTGATTGGATACTATGACCGTGGCTAACTAGTGTTATGATCAATATAAGTAAAAGTCACTTGAATATATTTGTGGTCATTGTCAGTGGCACATGCCAACTTTGTCAAGGCATTGCGCACAATAGCCACACCGAGCCACCAGTGTTCTACCTTGTTTATACCTGCAAGGTCATGCCCTGTATATCTGCACTATGTTTGGACACTCTGACCGTGGCTGACTCGTGTTATGATTCATAGCCGTTTAAGGTACTTGTGTCAGAATAAACTCACAATATCACAAGTCTGCCCTAACTGAGACTCATACTCCACAAGTGCCCCTCCGCGGCAAAGCAAGGGCATTCGAATATTGGACACCGAAAACCTCTGTTGGTGACCAGCTCATCCCCGCGACGATGGCTCCACACAGGAACTGGTTCGGACTTTCCCTGACCGACACTTCAGGAACAGATGGTTGCATGATAACGGTCATCCAGAACCAGCGTTCTGGACCTCGCTCCGCGCTCGCGTGGCGGAGAAGCGCTCTCTCGCCCACGTACCAAAAACGGACGTATCTGAACAACACCGGCGCACCACTCCAGGACTACGTGCCTCCACGACGTCAGGCACCTCTCTTGTTTGTGCCGAGTCGCGAAGCGGCTCCGCACCCTGCCTCCATGGCAGAAGTAGCCAAGCGGCTGCGGCACCACTTGGGCTATTGCCCCCCATAGTAAAGACTAGGACTGGTACTGAAGTAGTTCAATGCTCCTTGTATTTTCTGCCTCTGTTATCGGCTATCTACTCATATCAATCGAGCTTGCCTCATATTCCGCTACGCCCGCCATCACGGCTGTGGCCTCACTGTGACATCTCTTTGTCCACCTTCACAGCTGTGGTACCTGCATTCCTCGCTACCTTCATTCACTTTCACCAGCTTTGCCCTTTGTCGCTCCTTTGCTTTGCACAGTCTCACCCACATCGCCTCGTCGAGGAACCTTTGTACTTCTGCGCCCGTGCCTGTCGGCACTACGCTCACGCAAGTCACACTTCCGGATAGGCTCGTGTCTTTGGCAC
Source organism: Penium margaritaceum (assembly GCA_023375785.1). Taxonomy (NCBI): domain Eukaryota; kingdom Viridiplantae; phylum Streptophyta; class Zygnematophyceae; order Desmidiales; family Peniaceae; genus Penium; species Penium margaritaceum. The sequence continues at coordinate 213,916 of SZWC01002457.1, read as the reverse complement.
CGCCCCCACGCTTGTTCTGCTTCCTCGCTTCAGCTTGTCAGTACTTGGTTGCCCCAAGCAACCGTGTCTTGCCCTTCATGATGATGTCATCACGCTGTCAGCCGTCTGTAGTTTCGCCGATGCTTCCGCAGCTGACCCATCTGTCCCTCCGCTTCGCCTAAGTATCATTACATTTTCCTGACATGGTATCAGAGCACACTGAAAGCTCCTGGCTCTCCTCCTTGCTTCCTCTCCATCACTGATGCCGGAACCGCCGCGCCGCGCCGCACCGCCCCCTCCAGTCAGCCGAATCTCCACTTCTCATTTTCTCTCGCAACTGCAAGGACAACAACATTGTGTATGGGCACAACGTTGAGAACCTTGCAGCAGCCATCACCTACATCAGTCGCTGCCTGACGCCTGAATCACTCCGCCGAAGCACGCACCTGGGAATTCGCCAGCAAGCATCTCCAACAGCAGCAGCCATCCAGTCTCACAAGAAAAGCCTCCTCATGTCCTCTTCATCCTTCTACATCGTGTCATCACCACCACTGGGCCGTGTATGGGTACAACCCCCAGTGACGGCACCACACATGAACAACAGCAGCTGAGTCTCCTCAGCCTCTTCAAGAATGTCTCCACATCTCAGCAGCGCTACGTATGTCTCCTCCTTCAACGGGGCATCATGATCCTCTACGTACTCGGTTGCCTTGCAGTAGCAGCCTGGCATCACCACAAGCAACAGGAGCAGCGTTCATAGCATCCTGATCCTCAGCCATCTTCAGAAGCAGCAAATTCAGCTACTATCATCACCCACATCAGCATTCCCCAACCTGAATTGACCAAAGACCATGACTCTCCTCCTGAAACGATCATCTCGGCATCATCTCCCTCACCCGGCCGCCTCCGCACCTTCTCATCACACTTAGAACCTGAACAGTGTCCACGCACAAACAGCCCTCTAGTCACAACTCCCCACTGTATGACCTCCTCTTTTTCTAACCGCCAAAGCACACGAGCCCCTCTTTCTGGCAACATCTTCTGCGTAGCCGGGTGCAGCAAGCATTCACCACCATCCACATCCTCGGGCAACTGCATGCCATATGCCGCCTCCCCATCTGCCACCAGCAACCAATCCTATGCTCGCATGTCAAAAAGAAAATCACGTCGCCGACGCCGCCAACTACTTGCACAAGCCTACTCCTTGTTAAGGTCTGGCACAACAGGCTCAGTTCCCCAAGCGTCCATCCGGACATCCTCCTCCTCGAACAAAGGGAACAATCACTACTTCTCAAAAGAATGGGACTCTACAGCAGCAGACGCCCCCTCTTCTTATCCAGACACCGTTGCATCCATGGGACTACTACTCTACTCGAACACTCCACTTTTCACCAACGAGGAGCTCAACAACTTCATGATGCTCAACTACAGGACAACCATCTGGAACAGAACGCCACAGCACCAAGACAATCCTGGTGCCGCCACGACAATGACCCTTTCACTCTCTACAGATCCTTCACCTTCTGTATCATCACACTCTCTATCAAGAAACCAGGAACCTTGCATATCCGTAGTGTCTTCACCAGCAGCGACAGCAACCATCTACCTCCTCCCTCATCAACAACAAGCAGGACAACAGCAGCATCTTAGCCAGCAGGATCACTCATCAGCTTCCCCAGCATCTTCTACTAGGACCAACCTCCTAGACACCAATCACTCCACAACGGACGGTACTGAACTCGCTCTTGCCCTCTGGAACTCCATCCTCTTGGGCCGCATGTTCCTTTGGGTGCACACGCGAGGACTGCAGCAGCACCCCCCGAATACTGAAAGCTTTCTCCTCCCAAACCACCTCTGGATGGAAGAGGGTCACTCTGTCAGCAGCTCAGCACAGGGTGTCTCTCTCAGCATCCCTGATTCCTACAGATCAGCGAGGAACTACTTCAGTGCACACATCTGGGCAACCTCTCGCCAGTCTCCCACCAGCAACTCGAGCACACCACCACATCAACTTGAACCACCTGGACTCTCACCTCTCAGACACATAATCAGACTTGTGACATTGAGGGCGGGTGTCAGAATACACTCAAAATATCACAGGCTGGCCCCAACTGAGACTCATACTCCACAAGTGCCCCTCCGCGGCAAAACAAGGGCATACGAATATTGGACACCAAAAACCTCTGTCGGTGACCAGCTCATTCCCGCGGTAATGGCTCCACACAGGAACTGGTTCGGAGTTTCCCTGACCAACACTTCACAAACGGCCGGTTGCATGATAACGGTCATTCAGAACCAGCGCTCCGGACCTCGCTCCGCGCTCACGTGGCGGAGAAGCGCTCTCTCGCCCACATACCAAAAAACGGGCGTAGCTGAACAACACCCGCGTACCACTCCAGGACTACGTGCCTCCACGATGTCCCGCACATCTCTTGTTCATGCCGAGTCGCGAAGCGGCTCCGCACATTGCCTCCATGGCAAAAGCAGCCAAGCGGCTGCGGCACCACTGGGGCTATCGTCCCCCATAGTAGAGACTAGGACTAGTACTTAAGTAATTCAGTGCTCCTTGTATTTTCTGCCTGTGTTATCAGCTATCTACTCATATCAATCGAGCTTGCCTCATCTTTCGCTGCGTCCGCCATCACGGCTGTGGCCTCACTGTGTGATCTCTTCCCCCGCCTTCACAGCTGTGGTACTTGCATCCCTCGTTATCTTCATTCGCTCTCACCAGCTTTGCCCTTTATTGCTCCTTTGCTTTGCTCACTCTCACCCACATTGCCTCGTCGAGGCGCCTTTGTACTTCTGCGCCCGTGCTTGTCGGCACTGCGCTCACGCAAGTAACACTTTCGGATAGGCTCGTGCCTTTGGCACCGCCCCCACGCTCGTTCTGCTTCCTCACTTCAGCTTGTGAGCACTTGGTTGCCCCAGGCAACCGTGTCTTGCCCTTCATGATGATGTCATCACGCTGTCAGCCGTCTGTAGTTTTGCCGATGCTTCCACAGCTGACCCCTCTGTCCCTTCGCTTCGCCTAAGTATCATTACATTTTCCAGACAACTTGGTATACTTTGTGGTCATGGTCAGCGGCACATGCCAACTTTGTCAAGGCATTGTGCACAATAGCCACACCGAGCCACCAGTATTGTACCTTCTTTACACCTGCAAGGTCATGCCTCGTACAGGTGCACTGTGATTGGACACTCTGACCGTGGCTGACTCATGTTATGATGAATAGAAGTAAAAGTCACTTGGATACATTTGTGGTCATGGTCAGTGGCACATGCCAAAATTGTCAAGGCATTGCACACAATAGCCACACCAAGCCAATACTGGTAGATCAATGTGGATATTGTGCGCAATGCCTAGACAAATTTGGCATGTGCCACTGACCATGACCACAAAGTTTACCTAGTGATTTTAACATCTACGAATCGTAACACGAGTCAACCACGGTCAGAGTGCCCAATCACAGTGAAGATGTACTAGGCATGACCTTGCAGGTAGAAACAAGGTAAAAACCAGTGGCCTTGCACGGCTATTGTGCGCAATGCCCCGACAAAGTTGGCATGTGCCACTGACCATGACCACAAACTTTACCAAGTACCTTAAACGGTTATGAATCATAACACAAGTCAGCCACGGTCAGAGTGTCCAATCACAGTGCAGATGTACTGGGCATGACCTTGCAGGTATAAACACTGTAGAATACTTGCAGCTCGGTGTGGCTACTGTGCGCAATGCCTTGACAAAGTTGGCATGTGCCACTGACCATGACCACAAATGTATCCAAGTGACTTTTACTTCTATTCATCATAACACGACTCAGCCACGGTCAGAGTGTCCAATCATAGTGCAGATGTACTAGGCATGATCTTGCAGGTATAAACAAGGAAGAATACTGGCGGCTCGGTGTGGCTATTGTGCACAATGCCTTGACGGAGTTGGCATGTGCCACTGACCATGACGACAAAGTTAACCAAGTGACTTTAACTTCTACGGATCGTAACACGAGTCAGCCACGGTCAGAGTGCCCAATCACAACGCACATCTGCATGATCTTGCAGCTATAAACAAGGTAAAAAACCGGTGGTTTGGCACGGCTATTGTGCGCAATACCTTAACAAAGTTGGCATGTGCCACTGACCATGACCACAAAGTTTACCAAGTACCTTAAAC
>SZWC01002457.1:197150-209546 GCA_023375785.1 Penium margaritaceum | reverse complement strand
GCTATTGTGCGCAATGCCTTGACAAAGTTGGCATGTGCCACTGACCATGACCACAAAGTTTACCAAGTACCTTAAACGGCTATGAATCATAACACGAGTCAGCCACGGTCAGAGTGTCCAATCACAGCGCACATCTAACATGCATGATCTTGAAGGTATAAACAGGGTAAAACCCCGGTGGCTTGGCACAGCTATTGTGCGCAATGCCTTGACAAAGTTGGCATGTGCCACTGACCATGACCACAATGTTTGCCAAGTACCTTAAACGGCTATGAATCAAAACATGAGTCGGCCATGGTGAGAGTGTCCAATCATAGTGCAGATGTACTAGGCATTATTTTGCAGGTACAAACAAGGTAGAATACTGGTAGATCGGTGTGGCTATTGTGCACAATGCCTTGACAAAGTTGGCATGTGCCACTGACCATGACCACAAAGTTTACCAAGTGACTTTAGAACGGCTATGAATCATAACACGAGTCAGCCACAGTCAGAGTGTCCAATCACGGTGCAGATATACTGGGCACAACCTTACAGGTATAAGCAACGTAGAATACTGGTGGCCCGGCATGGCTATTGTGCACAATGCCTTGACAAAGTAGGCATGTGCCACTGACCATGACCACAAATGTATCCAAGTGACCTTTACTTCTATTCATCATAACACGAATCACCCACGGTAAGAGTGTCCAATCACTGTGCAAATGTAATAGGCATGATCTTGTAGGTGCAAACAAGGTAGAATACTGGTGGCACGTTGTGGCTATTGTGCGCAATGCCTTGACAAAGTTGGCATGTGCCACTGACCATGACCACAAATGTATCCAAGTGACTTTTACTTCTATTGTTCATAACACGAGTCAGCCACGGTCAGAGTGTCCAATCACAGTGCAGATGTACTGGGCATGACTTTAACTTCTATGAATCATAACACGAGTCAGCCACGGTCAGGGTACCCAATCACGGTGCACATCTAATATGCATGACCTTGCAGGTATAAACAGGGTAAAAAACTGGTGGCTTGGCACGGCTATTGTGCGCAATGCCTTGACAAAGTTGGCATGTGCCATTGACCATGACCACAATGTTTACCAAGTACATTAAACGGCTATGAATCATAACACGAGTCAGCCACGGTCAGAGTGTCCAATCACAGTGCACATATACTGGGGAGGACTTTGCAGGTATCAACAAGGTAGAATATTGGCAGCTCGGTGTGGCTACTGTGCGCAATGCCTTAACAAAGTTGGCATGTGCCACTTACCATGACCACAAATGTATCTAAGTGACTTTTACTTCCATTGATCATAACACGAGTCAGCCACGGTCAGAGTGCCCAATCACAGTTCATATGTACTAGGCATGATCCTGCAGGTGCAAACAAGGTACATTTCTGGTGGCTCGGTGTGGCTATTGTGCACAATGCCTTGATAAAGTTGGCATGTGCCACTGACCAGGCCCACAAAGTTTACCAAATGACTTTAACTTCTACGAATCGTAACACAAGTCAGCCACGGTCAGAGTGCCCAATCACAGTGCAGATGTACTAGGCATGATCATGCACGTGCAAACAAGGTAGAATACTGGTGGCTCAGTGTGGCTATTGTGCGCAATGCCTTGACAAAGTTGGCATGTGCCACTGACCATGACCTCAAAGTTTACCAAGTGACTTTAACTTCTACGAATCCTAACATGAGTCAGCCACAGTCAGAGTGCCCAATCACAGTTCAGATGTACTAGGCATGACCTTGCTGGTATAAACAAGGTAGAAAAATGGTAGCTCGGTGTGGCTATTGTGCGCAATGCCTTGACAAAGCTGGCATGTGCCACTGACCATGACCACAAATGTATCCATGTGACTTTTACTTCTATGGATCATAACACGAGTCAGCCACGGTCAGAGTGTCCAATCACAGCGCAGATGTACTAGCCATGATCTTTCAGATACAAACAAGGTAGAATATTGGTGGCTCGGTGTGGCTATTGTGCACATTGCCTTGACGGAGTTGGCATGTGCCACTGACCATGACCACAAAGGTAACCAAGTGACTTTAACTTCTACGAATCGTAACACGAGTCAGCCACGGTCAGAATGCCCAATCACAGTGCAAATCTAATGGGCATGACCTTGCAGGTATAAACAAGGTAAAAAACCGGTGGCTTGGCACGGCTATTGTGCGCAATACCTTAACAAAGTTGGCATTTGCCACTGACCATGACCATAACGTTTACCAAGTACCTTAAACAGCTATGAATCATAATACGAGTCAGCCACGGTCAGAGTGTCCAATCACAGTGCAGATATACTGGGCATGACCTTACAGGCACAGACAAGGTAGAATACTGGTAGATCAGTGTGGATATTGTGCGCAATGCCAGGACAAAGTTGGCATGTGCCACCGACCATGACCACAAAGTTTACCAATTGACTTTAACATCTAGGAATCGTAACACGAGTCAGCCACATCAAGAGTGCCCAATCACAGTTCAGATGTAATAGGCATGACCTTGCAGGTAGAAACAAGGTAAAACCTGGTGGCCTTGCACGGCTATTGTACGCAATGCCCCGACAAAGTTGGCATGTGCCACTGACCATGACCACAAAGTTTACCAAGTATCTTAAAGGGCTATGAATCATAACACAAGTCAGCCACGGTCAGAGTGTCGAATCACAGTGCAGATATACAAGGCATGACATCGCATATATAAACAAGATAGAATACAGGCAGCTCGGTGTGGCTACTGTGCGCAATGCCTTGACAAAGTTGGCATGTGCCACTGACCATGACCACAAACGTATCCAATTAACTGTTACTTCTATTGATCATAACACAAGTCAGCCACGGTCAGGGTGTCCAATCAGAGTGCAGATGTACTAGGCATGATCTTGTAGGTATAAATAAGGTAGAATACTGGTGGCTTGGTGTGGCTATTGTGCGCAATGCCTTGACGCAGTTGGCATGTGCCATTGGCCATGACCACAAAGTTAACCAAGTGACTTTAACTTCTACGAATCATAACACGGGTCAGCCACGGTCAGAGTGCCCAATCACAGTGAACGTGTAATATGCATGACCTTGCAGGGATAAACAAGGTAAGAAACCGGTGGCTTGCCACGGGTATTGTGCGCAAAACCTTAACAAAGTTGGCATGTGCCACTGACCATGACCACAAAGTTTACCAAGTACCTTAAACGGCTATGAATCATAACACGAGTCAGCCACGTTCAAAGTGTCCAATCACACTACAGATATACTAGGCATGACCTTACAGGTATAAATAAGGTAGAATACTGGTTGCTCATTGTGGCTATTGTGCGCAATACCTTGAAAACGTTGGCATTTGCCACTGACCATGACCACAAAGTTTACCAATTGACTTAAAAAGGCTATGAATCATAACACGAGTCAGCCACAGTCACAGTGTCCGATCACAGTGCAGATGTACTGGGCATGACTTAACAAGTAAAAAAAAGGTAGAATACTGGTAACTTGGTGTGGCTATTGTGCGCAATCCCTTGACAAAGTTGGCACGTGCCACTCACCATGACCACAAATGTATCCAAGTGACCTTTACTTCTATTGATCATAACACGAGTCAGCCACGGCCAGAGTGTCCAATCACAGTACCGATGTAATAGGCATGATATTGCAGGTGCAAACAACGTAAAATACTGGTGGCTCAGTGTAGCTGTTGTGCGCAATGCCTTGATAAAGTTTGCATATGCCACTGACCATGACCACAACGTTTACCAAGTACCTTAAACGGCTATGGATCGTAACAAGAGTCAGCCACGGTCAGACTGTCCAATCACAGTGGAGATATAATGGGCATGACCTTGCACGTATAAACAAGGTAGAATACTGATGGCTCGGTGTGGCTATTGTGCGCAATGTCTTGACAAAGTTGGCATGTGCCACTGACCATGACCACAAATGTATCCAAGTGACTTTTACTTCTATTGATCATAACACGAGTCAGCCACAGTCAGAGTGTCCAATCACAGTACATATGTACTAGGCATGATCTTGCTGGTGCAAATAAGGTAGAATGCTGGTGGCTCGGTGTGGCTATTGTGCGCAATGCCTTGACAAAGTTGGCATGTGCCACTAACCATGTCCACAAAGTTTAGCGAGTGACTTTAACTTCTACGAATCATAACACGGGTCACCCACGGTCAGAGTACCCAATCACAGTCCACATCTAATATGCATGACCTTGCAGGTATAAACAGGGTAAAAATCGGTCGCTTGACATGGCTATTGTGCGCAATGTCTTGACAAAGTTGGCATGTGCCACTGACCATGACCACAAAGTTTACCAAGTACATTCAACGGCTTTGAATTATAACACGAGTCAGCCACAGTCAGAGTGTGTAATCACAGTGCAGATATATTGGGCATGACCTTGCATCTACAAACAAGGTAGAATACTGGTGGCTCGGTGTGGCTATTGTGCATGATGCCTTGTTAAAGTTGGTATGTGCCACTGACCATGACCACAAATGTATCCAGGTGACTTTTGCTTCTTTTGATCATAACACGAGTCAGCCACGGTCAGAGTGTCCAATCACAGTGCAGATGTAATATGCATGATCTTTCAGGTACAAACAAGGTAGAATACTGGTGGCTTGGGGTGGCTATTGTGTGCAATGCCTTGACAAAGTTGGCATGTGCCACTGACCATGACCACAAAGTTTACCAAGTACCTTAAACGGCTATGAATCATAACATGAGTCAGCCACGGTCAGTGTGTCCAATCACAGTGCAGATATACTGGGCATGACCTTGCAGATATAAACAAGGTTAGAATACGGGTGGCTCGGTGTAACTACTGTGTGCAATGCCTTGACAAAGTTGGCATGTGCCACTGACCATGACCACTGAGTTTACCAAGTACCTTAAATGACTATGAATCATAACATGAGTCAGCCACGGTTAGAGTGTCTAATCACAGTGCAAATATACTGGGCATGACCATACAGGTATAAACAAGGTAGAACACCGGTGGCTTGGTGTGTCTATTGTGTGCAATGCCTTAACAGAGTTGGCATGTGCCACTGACCATGACCACAAAGTTTACCGAGTACCTTAAATGACTATGAATCATAACACGAGTCAGCCATGGTCAGAGTGTCCAATCACAGTGCAGATATATTGGGCATGCCCTTGCATGTATAAACAAGGTAGAATACTGGTGGCTTGGTGTGGCTATTGTGCGCAGTGCCTTGACAAAGTTGGCATGTGCCACTGACCATGACCACACATGTATCCAAGTGACTTTTACTTCTATTGATCATAAAACGAGTCAGCCACGGTCAGAGTGTCCTATCGCAGTGCAGATGTACTAGGCATGATTTTACAAGTAAAAACAATGTATAATACTGGTGGCTTGGCGCGGCTATTATGCAAAAAGCCTTGACAAAGTTGGCATGTGCTACTGACCATGACCACAAAGTTTACCAAGTACCTTAAACGGCTATGAATCATAACATGAGTCAGCCACGGTCAGAGTGTCCAATCAAAGTGCAGATGTACTAGGCATGACCTTGCAGGTATAAACAAGGTAGAATACTGGTGGCCCAGTGTGGCTATTGTGCGCACTGCCTTGACAAAGGTGGCATGTGCCACCAACCATGACCACAAAGTTTACCAAGTGACTTTAACGTCTATGAATCAAAACAAGAGTCTGCCACAGTGAGAGTATCCAATCACAGTGTAGATATACTGGGCATGATTTCGCAGGTACAAACAATGTAGAATACTGGTGGCTCGGTGTGGCTATTGTGCGCAATGCCTTGACAACGTTGGCAGGTGCCACTGACCATGACCACAAATGTATCCAAGTGACTTTTACTTCTATTGATCATAACACGAGTCAGCCACAGTCAGAGTGTCCAATCACAGTGCAGATGTTATAGGCATGATCTTGCAGGTATAAACAAGGTATAATACTGGTGGCCCGGTGTGGCTATTGTGCGCAATTCCTTGACAAAGTTGGCATGTGCCACTGACCATGACCACAAATGTATCCAAGTGACGTTTAGTTCTATTGATCATAACACGAATCAGCACCGGCCAGGGTGTCTAATCACAGTGCAGATGTACTAGGCATGATCTTGCAGGTATAAACAAGGTAGAATACTGGTGGCTCGGTGTCGCTATTGTGCGCAATACCTTGACGGAGTTGCCATGTGCCACTGACCATGACCACAAAGTTAACCAAGTGACTTTAACTTCTACGAATCGTGACACGTGTCAGCCACGGTCAGAGTGCCTAATCAAAGCGTACATCTAATATGCATGACGTTGCAGGTATAAAAAAGGTAAAAAACTGGTGACTTGGCACGGCTTTTGTGCGTAATACCTTAACAAAGTTGGCATGTGCCACTGACCATGACCACAAAGTTTACCAAGTACCTTAAACGGCTATGAATCATAACACGAGTCAGCCACGATCAGAGTGTCCAATCACAGTGTAGATATACTGGGCATGACATTACAGGTATAAACAAGGTAGAATACTGCTGGCTCGTTGTGGTTATTGTGCGCAATACCTTGAAAAGTTTGGCATTTGCCACTGACCATGACCACAAAGTTTACCAAGTGACTTAAAACGGCTATGAATCATAACACGAGTCAGTCACGGTCAGAGTGTCCAATCACAGTGTAGATATACTGAGCATGACCGTAAAGGTATAAACAATGTAGAATACTGGTAGCTCGGTGTGGCTATTGTGCGCAATGCCTTGACAAAGTTGGCATGTGCCACTGACCATGACCACAAATGTATCCAAGTGACCTTTACTTCTATTGATCATAACATGAGTAAGCCACAATCAGAGTGTCCACTCACAATGCCGATGCAATAGGCATGGCCTTGCAGGTATAAACAAGGTAGAATTCTGGTGGCCCGGTGTGGCTATTGTGCGCAGAGCCTTGACAAAGGTGGCATGTGCCACCGACCATGATCACAAAGTTTACCAAGTGACTTTAACTTCTACGAATCAAAACACGAGTCAGCCACTGTCAGAGTATCCAACCACAGTGCAGATATACTGGGCATGATCTTGCAGGTACAAACAAGGTAGAATACTGGTGGCACGGTGTGGTTATTGTGCGCAATGCCTTGACAAAGTTGGCATGTGCCATTGACCATGACCACAAATGTATCCAAGTGACTTTTACTTCTATTGATCATAACACAAGTCAGCCACGGTCAAAGTGTCCAATCATAGTGCAGATGTTATAGGAATGATCTTGCAGGTATAAACAAGGTAGAATACTGATGGCTCGGTGTGGCTATTGTGCGCAATTCCTTGACGAAGTTGGCATGAGCCACTGACCATGACCACAAATGTATCCAAGTGACTTTTACTTCTATCGATCATACCACAAGTCAGCTACGGTCAGAGTGCCAAATCACAGTGCAGATGTACTAGGCCTGATCTTGCAGGTGCAAACAAGGTAGAATACTGGTGGCTCGAAGTGTCTATTGTGCGCAATGCCTTGACAAAGTTGGCATGTGCCACTGACCATGACGACAAATGTATCCAAATGACTTTTTCTTCTATTGATCAGAACACGAGTCAGCCACGGTCAGAGTGTCCAATCACAGTGCAGATGTAATAAACATCATCATTCAATTACAAACAAGGAAGAATTATGGTAGCTTGGGGTGGCTACTGTGTGCAATGCCTTGACAAAGTTGGCATGTGCCACTGACCATGACCACAATTGTATCCAAGTGACTTTTACTTCTATGAATCATAACACGCGTCAGCCACAGTCAGAGTGTCCAATCACAGTGCAGATGTACTGAGCATGATCTTAGAGGTACAAACAAGGTAGAATACTGGTGGCTAGTTGTGGCTATAATGCGCAATGCCTTGACAAAGTTGGCATGTGCCACTGACCATGACCATAACGTTTACCAAGTATCCTAAATGGCTATGAATCATAACACGAGTCAGCCATGGTCACATCGTCCAATCACAGTGTACATATAATATGCATGACCGTGCAGGTATAAACAAGGAAAAAAACTAGTGACTTGGCACGGTTATTGTGCACAATGCCCTGACAAAGTTGGCATGTGCCACTGACCATGACCATAACGTTTACCAAGTATCTTAAACGGCTATGAATCATAACACGAGTCAGCCATGGTCACATTGTCCAATCACAGTGTACATATAATATGCATGACCGTGCAGGTATAAACAAGGAAAAAAACCAGTGACTTGGCACGGTTATTGTGCACAATGCCCTGACAAAGTTGGCATGTGCCACTGACCATGACCACAAAGTTTACCAAGTGACTTTAACGTCTACGAATCGTAACACGAGTCAGCTACGGTCAAAGTGTCCAATTACAGTTCACATGTACTAGGCATGACCTTGCACGAATAAACAAGGTTGAAAACCGTTGCCTTGGCACGACTATTGTGCGCAATGCATTGACAAAGTTGGCATGTGCCACTGACTATGACCACAACTTTTACCAAGTACCTTAAACAGCTAAGAATCATAACATGAGTCAGCCATGGTCAGAGTGCCCAATCACAGTGCAGATATACTAGGCATGTCCTTGCAGGTATAAACAATGTAGAATACTGGTGGCCCGGTATGGCTATTGTATGCAATGCCTTGATAAAGTTGGCATGTGCCACTGACCATGACCACAAATGCATCCAAGTGACTTTTACTTCTATTGATCATAACACGAGTCAGCCACGAACAGAGTGTCCAATCACAGTACAGATGTACTAGGCATGATCTTGCTGCTGCAAACAAGGTAGAATATTGGTGGCTTGGGATGGCTATTTTGTGGAATGCATTGACAAAGTTGGCATGTGCCACTGACCATGACCACAAATATATCCAAGTGACTTTTACTTCTATTGATCATAACAAGAGTCAGCCACAGTCAGAGTGTCCAATCACAGTGCAGATGTATTAGGCATGATCGTGGAGGTACAAACAACGTACAATACTGGTGGCTCACTGTGGCTATAGTGCGCAATGCCTTGATAACGTTGGCATGTGCCACTGACCATGACCACAAAGTTTACCAAGTGACATTAACTTCTACGATCGTAACACGAGTCAGCCACGGTCAGAGTGCCCAATCACAGTGTAGATGTGCTAGGCATGATCTTGTAGGTGCAAAAAATGTAGAATACTGGTGGCTCGGGGTGGCTATTGTGTGCAGTGCATTGACAAAGTTGACATGTGCCACTGACCATGACCACAAAGTTTACCAAGTGACTTTAACTTCTACGAATTGTAACACGATTCAGCCAATCACAGTGCAGATATACTAGGCATGATCTTGCAGGTACAAACAAGGTAGAATACTGGTGGCTCGGTGTGGCTATTGTACGCAATGCCTTGACAAAGTTGGCATGTGCCACTGACAATGACCACGAATGTATCCAATCGACTTTTACTTCTATTGATCATAACACGAGTCAGCCACGGTCAGAGTGTCTAATCACAGTGCAGATTTTCTAGGCATGATCTTGCAGGTATAAACAAGATAGAATACTGGTGGTTCAGTGTGTCTATTGTGCGCAATTCCCTGACAAAGTTGGCATGTGCCACTGACCGTGACCACAAATGTATCCAAGAGACTTTTACTTCTATTGATCATACCACGAGTCCGCCATGGTCAGAGTGTCCAATCACAGTGCGGATGTACTAGGCATGATCTTGCAGGTGCAAACAAGGTAGAATACTGGTGGCTCGGTGTGGCTATTGTACACAATGCCTTGACAAAGTTGGCATGTGCCACTGACCATGACCACAAATGTATCCAAGTGACTTTTACTTCTATTGATCAAAACACGAATCAGCCACGGTCAGAGTGTCCAATCACGGTACAGGTGTACTAGGCTTGATCTTACAGGTCTAAACAAGGTAGAATACTGGTGGCTCGATGTGGCTATTGTGCGCAATGCCTTGACAAAGTTGGCATGTGCCATTGACCATGACCACAAATGTATCCAAGTGACTTTTACTTCTATGAATCATAACACGAGTCAGCCACGGTCAGAGTGTCCGATCAAAAGTCAGATGTACTAGACATGACCTTGCAGGTATAAAGAAGGTAGAATACTGGTGGCTTGGCACGGCTATTGTGCGCAATGCCTTCACAAAGTTGGCATGTTCCACTGACCATGACCACAAAGTTTACCAAGTACCTTAAACGGCTCTGAATCCTAACACGAGTCAGCCACAATCAGAGTGTCCTATCACAGCGTACATCTAATATTCATGACCTTGCAGGTATAAACAAGGAAAAACACCAGTGACTTGGCACGGCTATTGTGCGCAATGCCTTGACAAAGTTGGCATGTGCCACTGACCATGACCACAAAGTTTACCAAGTACCTTAAACGGCTATGAAACATAACACGAGTCAGCCACAGTCAGAGTATCCAATCACAGTGCAGATATACTGGGCATGACCCTGCAGGTATAAACAAGTTAGAATACTTGTGGCTCGTTGTGGCTATTGTGTGCAATGCATTGACAAAGTTGGCATGTGCCACTGACCATGACCACAAATGTATCCAAGTGACTTTTACTTCTATGAATCATAACATGAGTCAGCCACAGCCAGAGTGTCCAATCATAGTTCAGATGTACTAGGCATGACCTTGCAGGTATACACAAGGTAGAATACTGGTCGCTTGGCATGGCTATTGTACGCAATGTCTTGACAAAGTTGGCATGTGCCACTAACCATGACCACAAAGTTTACCAAGGGACTTTAAACGGCTATGAGTCATAACACGAGTCCGCCACAGTCAGAGTGTCCAATCACAGTGCAGATATACTGGACACAACCTTGCAGGTATAAACAAGATAGAATTCTTGTGGCTCGGTGTGGTTATTGTGAGCAATGCCTTGACAAAGTTGGCATGTGCCACTGACCATGACCAGAAATGTATCCGATTGACTTTTACTTCTATTGATCATAACACGAGTCAGCCACGGTCAAAGTGTCAAATCACAGCACAGATATACTGGGCATGACCTTGCAAGTACAAAGAAGGTAGAATACTGGTGGCTCGGTGTGGCTGTTGTGCGCAATGCTTTGACAAAAGAAGCATGTGCCACTGATCATGACCACAATTGTATCCAAGTGACGTTTACTTCTATTGATTATAACAGGAGTCAGCCGTGGTCAGAGTGTCCAATGACAATGCATATGTACTAGTCGTGGTCTTACAGGTACAAACAAGGTAGAATACTGGTGGCTCGGTGTGGCTATTGTGCGCAATGCCTTGACGAGGTTTGCATGTGCCTCTGACCATGACCACAAAGATTACCAAGTGCCTTTAACTTCTAGGAATCATGACAAAAGTCAGCCACGGTCAGAGTACCCAATCACAGTGCACATCATATATCCTGACCTTGCGGGTATAACCTGGGTGAGAACCCGGTGGCTTGGCACGGCTATTGTGCGCAATGCCTTGACAAAGTTGGCATGTACCACTGACCATGACCACAAAGTTTACCAAGTACATTAAACGGCTGTGAATCATAAGACAAGTCAGCCACTGTCAGAGTGTCCAATGACAATGAAGGTATACTGGGCATGTCCTTGCATGTATAAACAAGGTAGAATACTGGTGGCTCGGTGTGGCTATTGTGCGTAATGCCTTGACAAAGTTGGCATGTGCCACTAACCATGACCACAAAGGTTACCAAACACCTTAAACGGCTATGCATCATAACACGAGTCAGCCACGGTCAGAGTGTCCAATCACAATGCAGATATACTGAGCATGACCTTGCAGGTATAAACAAGGTAGAATAATGGTGGCTTGGTATAACTACTGTGGGAAATGCCTTGACAACGTTGGCATGTGCCACTGACCATGACCACAAAGTTTACCAAGTACCTTAAACGACTATGAATCATAACACGAGTCAGCCAAGGTCATAGGTTCTAATCACAGAGCAGATATACTGGGCATGACCATATAGGTATAAACAAGGTAGAATACTGGTGGCTCGGTGTGGCTATTGTGTGCAATGCCTTGACAAAGTTGGCATGAGCCACTGACCATGAACACAAATGTATCCAAGTGACTTTTTCTTCTATTGATCATAACACGAGTCAGCCACGGTCAGAGTGTCTTATCACAGTGCAGATGTACTAGGGTTGACCTTGCAAGGATAAATAAGGTAGAATACTCTGACCGTGTCTGACTCGTGTTATGATTCATAGCCGTTTAAGGTACTTAGTAAACTTTGAGGTCATGGTCAGTGGCACTTGCCAACTTTTTCAAGGCATTGCGCACAATAGCCGTGCCAAGCCACCAGTATTCTACCTTGTTTGTACCTGAAAGATCATGCCTAGTACATCTGCACTGTGATTGGA
>SZWC01002457.1:168998-192847 GCA_023375785.1 Penium margaritaceum | reverse complement strand
CGTGGCTGACTCGTGTTATGATTCATAGCCGTTTAAGGTACTTGGTAAACTTTGTGGTCATGGTCAGTGGCACATGCCAACTTTGTCAAGGCATTGCGCACAATAGTTACACCGAGCCACCAGTATTCTACCATGTTTATACATGCAAGGTCATTTCCAATATGTCTGCACTGTGATTGGACACTCTGACCGTGGCTGACTCGTGTTATGATTCATAGCCGTTTAAGGTACTTGGTAAACTGTGTGGTCATGGTCAGTGGCACATGCCAGTTTTTTCAAGGCATTGCGCACAATAGCCGTGCCAAGCCACCAGTTTTTTACCTTGTTTATACCTGTAAGGTCATGCCTAGTACATCTGAACTGTGATTGGACACTCTGACTGTGGCTGACTCGTGTTACGATTTGAAGAAGTTACAGTCATTTGGTAAACTTTGTGGTCATGGTCAGTGGCACATGCCAACATTGTGAAGGCATTGCGCACAATAGCCACACAGAGCCACCAGTATTCTACCTTGTTCGTACCTGTAAGATCATGCCTAGTACATCTGCACTGTGACTGGACACTCAGACCGTGGCTGACTCGTGTTGCGATTCGTGGGAGTTAAAGTCACTTGGTAAACTTTGTGGTCATGGTCAGTGGCACATGCCAACTTTATCAGGGCATTACGCAAAATAGCCACACCGAGCCTCCAGTATTGTACCTTGTTTGTATCTGCAAGATCATGCTTAGAAAACATATACTTTGATTGGGCACTCTGACCGTGGCTGACTCGTGTTATGATCAAAAGAAGTAAAAGTCACTTGGATACATTTGTGGTCATGGTCAGTGGCACATGCCAACTTTGTCAAGGCATTGCACACCATAGCCACACCGAGCCACCAGTATTCTACCTTGTTTGTACCTGAAAGATCATGCCTAGTACATCTGCACTATGATTGGACACTCTGACCGTGGCTGGCTTGTGTTATGATCAATAGACGTAAACGTCACTTGGATATATCTGTGGTCATGGCCAGTGGCACATACCAACTTTGTCAAGGTATTGCGTACAATAGCCACACCGAGCCACCAGTATTCTACCTTGTCTATACTTGTAAGGTCATGCCCACTATATCTGCACTGTGATTGTACACTCTGACCGTGGCTGACTCGTGTTATGATTTATGGCCGTTTAATGTCATTGGTAAATTTTGTGGTCATGGTCAGTGGCACATGCCGACTTTGTCAGGGCATTGCGTACAATAGTCGTATCAAGCCACCGGTTTTTTACCCTGTTTATACATGCAAGGTCATGCATATTAGATGTGCACTGTGATTGGGTACTCTGACCGTGACTTTTGTGTTGTGATTGGTAGAAGTTAAAGTCACTTGGTAAAATTTGTGGTCATGGTCAGAGGCACATGCAAACTTCATCAAGGCATTGCGCACAGTAGCCACACCAAGCCACCGGTATTCTACCTTGTTTGTACCTGCAAGATCATGCCTCGTACATCTGCACTGTGATTGGACACTCTGACTATGGCTGACTCGTGTTATGATCAATAGAAGTATAAGTCACTTGGATACCTTTGTGGTCATGATCATTGGCACATGCCAACTTTGTCAAGGCATTGCGCACAATAGCCACACCGAGCCACCAGTATTCTACCTTGTTTGTATTTGCAAGGTCATGCCCAGTACATATGCACTGTGATTGGATACTCTGACCGTGGCTAGCTCGTGTTATGATGAATAGAAGTAAAAATCACTTGGATACATTTGTGGTCATGGTCACTGGCACATGCCAACTTTGTCAAGGTATTGCGCACAATAGCCACACCGAGCCACCAGTATTGTACCTTGTTTATACCTGTAAGGTCATGCCCAATACATCTGCACTGTGATTGGACACTCTGACTGTGGCTGACCTGTGTTATTATTCATAGCCGTTTAAAGTCACTTGGTAAACCTTGTGGTCATCGTTAGTGGCACATGCCAACTTTGTCAAGGCATTGCGCACAATAGCCACACCAATCAACCAGTATTCTACCTTGTTTCTGTCAGAAATTAGCATCAAAGAAACTCACTCTAGTCACTCAGCCAGGAAAAGATCCGCCTTTTCTCAATAACGGTTCAAGCTCAAGTCGGAACCATCTCGGACACCAACGGTAGGATCTCAGGACCGTTGAGACCGAGTTATCTCCTAAAAAAGTGACACCTGTCACCCACGTCCGGCTAGTGGGAAGAGCCGTTGCACATACCTTTGTCCTGTTCAATCCATATATACCGAGGACATTCATTCCCTCGAGTGAACCAGAACAGTTCTACTCATCTTGTTCCCCTTTGGTTCCGCGGCTTTGCCGTTGTGTCTTCGCTCTGCTCGCTCCTCACATTCTTTGTCTTTGCCAACTCCTCTCAACACTTCGCTCCTTAACTCTTGCTCCTTCGCTCAGCTCTCACTCTCCACCAATCATCACTCATCTCGCCAGCACTCCTTCTCACATCAACCGTCTACCCCAACTATCTCACCTTTCAGCTTCTGTCAGCTCCCGCGACTAACTCCTTGGACCGCCCTTGCCTACGTCACTTCGCTGACGTATGCTTCCGTGTTCTGATGCTTCTACCTGCTTCTGCCACTGCTGTTCTCGTATCTGCATTCTTCTGACATGGTATCAGAGCATCAGGCAACATCACCTGGTGCCTTGGAGCTGCGTCATCACTCTGCCGGCATCTCTTCTCCAACGCTTCTGCTCACACTCATCTGTCGCCGCTGCCGTCACCCCGCGCCTCTCCGCTTCATCCGCAGCTGACATCAGCAATCGCGCCTGACGAGATCTCCACGCGGAAAAAATGCCTTGTCATCCCAAGGAAGCCCTGCGCCCATTCCTGCGCCCATGGCCAACTACCGGTGACTTGTCGCCCACATCAGCTGCAAGTAACTTTCGAGCTGCCATCTGCCGTCAACTACCAAGAAGCTTCCTGCCGCCTACCATCTGCTGCCCCTCATCACATGTGCCTCTGCAAGCATCTCCTCCTCTTTCATCCTACCTTATCAGCATCATCTGCCCCTCCTCACCGTCATCCTCAGCCCGCCCGCATCCATCATCTTGAACCGCTCTCTTGCGTCGCCTCCTCGCCTCGTCAACTGCTGCAACCAAAACTGCTGCCGTTAGGATATCGGACACCAACAGTCTTCCTGCTTTGACTTCCGAGCCAACTGGGGAACAAGCCGTCACTCTCCTGACATCAGCGGTCCGGTGGACCTGCCCGCTGCCTGACTCCCTCTACCGCAGCCAACTTCTTCCAGCTGACAGGATATCGGACACCACCAATCTTCCTGCTCCCACTTCCGAACCAACTGGGGAACAAGCGGTCACTCTCCTGAACACAGAAGAAGTAGCTGTACCGCTCTGCCCACCTGCCGCACCGCGTCTCATCTCGGCTCTCTCCGCTTGAGTTGCTTCCTGTCTCTCGTCTTCTCCATCAACATCAGCCTTCGGCCTTCATCTTCGCTCATCTCCGTCATTCCTCCTCCTCCTCCTCGCTCCAGTTTCCTCTACTTCATCAGGCACTCATTCTTGCCTCATCTCCGCCTCTCCATCATCAGCATCATCCGCACCGTTGTCCATCCATCATCCTCATCAGCATCGTCTCTTCGCGCATGAGGTTCCGCCCCTGCGCCCACTCATCAATCAATTTCTTCCTCCACTTCTGAAAATTGTCTTCAGCTCGGCACAAGGATCCGCCTGGTCGCATCGCCCATTCCGCGATGACCTGCACCCATGCCGAATACATCCGCAGTGCACGTGGTTCGCCCCTACGCCCACTCATCAATCAATCATTTCCTCAGCTTTGCATCGCTCACAGCTCGGCACAAGGATCCGCCCGGTCGCATCGCCTTTTCCGCGACAACCTGCGCCCACGCCAAAACTTCCTGCAGCGCACGTGGTTCGCCCCTGCGCCCACTCAGCCATCGTCATCAGCCTCCGCTTCATCAGCAATCACCAGCATCTGTGAACGGCACTAGGATCTGCACGAGCTAGCTGCCCGCTTCGCAGCAGCCTGCACCCACGCCAGCAGCAGATTTCTTGCGACGCATTGGCACCTGCCTTACCCTTGCTGCATCCTACTCTCCTCTTTAAATCGCGCACGTGGTCTCGCGCCTGCGCCCACTCAATCATCCATCGTTCCTGCGCAGTCATCCGCTTCCGCTCCACTCGGCATAAGAATCCGCCAGGTCGCATCGCCCGTTTTTGCAACGACCTGCGTCCACGCCGAAACCCACTTCATCGTCAATCAAGTCCTCATCATCTGCATCACCTTCAAGCTCGACACAAGGATCTGCCCAGTCGTATCACCTGTTCCGCGGCGACCTGCCCTCACGCCGAAACCTCCATCAACACACTCAACCAGTCTGCGCTCCCACTAAATCACAAATTGCTTCCCCTTCCTCACCACTATCCCTAAACCTGGACAGCGCCTTCACATGGTCAAATCTTCTCCTCCCCGAACAACATACCTTCTCCAACACAAAAACGTAACATCTGCTCTCACTTCATTCTCCAGTGGGTTCCTCTCCTTTCAGTCTCTCCCAGACCTGACTCCATCCCTTCAACCAAATCCACATGGCGGGACAACGTTCAACCTCTTGGTGGGACCAACAGCAACTCTCTCCTGAAACATTCGGCATTGCCAGACGGATTCCAATTCTTCGCTTCAACTCTACTGGAATCCACAACTACCACATCTGGCACACAACTCTACGAAGAACTACGAATGTAGAGATGCGACATATCAATCTTTGGACCATCTTTTCTCAGCAAAGAGGCTACTTCCACTCTGACAACTACAACTTCAACGACAATCAAGAAGTTGCCCAATACTAGCAAGACTACTTCTATGCTGAGTATCAGGCACTTCTCATTCTCTGGCTCACTACTGAAGAGCCCTTCTGATCATCTCTCAGACACAATGATGTTCAGGTATCTGACATCTACGCTCTAACTCTGGAACTGAGAGAAGTCAGCGAAACGAGAGGAGAGCGTCGATGGCTCAGTCGTCCACAACGGGTCAGGGTGAGAGACCTCCCGGCACCACTGAGGGTTCCCCACCCTGAGTATCTTCCTGGTCCTCCTTCCCCACTATCAGTGGCCACACCTTCAACAGAAGAGGACTAAAAACACTCATGGATCAGCCTATCTGAATTGCCTGAATGACCATTGTGAATTTCAAGGGGGGTGTCAGAAATTGGCATCAAGAAACTCACTCTGGTCACTCGGCAAGGAAAAGATCCGCCTTTTCTCAATAACGGTTCAAGCTCAAGTCCGAACCACCTCGGTCACCAACGGTAGGATCTCAGGACCGTTGAGACCGAGCTATCCCCTAAACAAGTGACACCTGTCACCCACGTCCGTCAAGTGGGAAGAAGCCATTGCACATACATTTGTCCTGTTCTGTCCATATATACCGAGGAGGTTCATTCCCTCGAGTCAAGCAGAACAGTTCTACTCATCCTGTTCCCCTTTGGTTCCGCGGCTTTGCCGCCGTGTCTTCGCTCTGCTCGCTCCTCACATTCTTTGTCTTCGCCAACTCCTCTCAACACTTCGCTCCGTCACTCTCGCTCCTTCGCTCAGCTCTCACACTCCACCAATCATCACTCATCTTGCCAGCACTCCTTCTCACATCAACCATCTACCTCAGCTATCTCGCCTCTCAGCTTCTATCAGCTCTCGCGACTAACTCCTCGGACCGCCCTTGCCTACGTCACTTCGCTAACGTATGCTTGCGTGTTTTGACGCTTCTGCCTGCTTCTGCCGCTGATGTTCTCGTGTCTCTCTTCTTCTGACAGTTTGTACTTGCAAGATCATGCCTAGTACATATGTACTGTGATTGGACACTCTGATCGTGGCTGACTCGTGTTATGATTCATAGCCGTTTAAGGTACTTGGTAAACTTTGTGGTCATGGTCAGTGGCACGTGCCAACTTTGTCAAGGCATTAAGCACAATAGCCGTACCAAGCCACCGGTTTTTTTCCTTGTTTATAACTGCAAGAACATGCATATTAGATGTGCGCTTTGATTGGACACTCTGACCGTGACTGACTCGAGTTATGATTCATAGCCGTTCAAGGTACTTGGTAAACTTTGTGGTTATGGTCAGTGGCACACGCCAACTTTGTCAAGGCATTGCACACAATAGCCGTACCAAGCCACCAGTGTTCTACCTTGTTGATACCTGCAAGGTCATGCAAAGTACATCTGAACTGTGATTGGTCACTCTGACCGTGGCTGACTCGTGTTATGATTCATAGAAGTAAGTGTCACTTGGATGTATTTGTGGTCATGGTCAGTGGCACATGCCAACTTTGTCAAGGCATTGCGCATAATAGCCACAACGAGGCTCCTGTATTCTACTTTGTTTATACATGTAAGGTCATGCCTAGTGTATCTGCACTGTGATTGGACACTCTGGCCATGGCTGACTCGTGTTATGATTCATAGCCGTTTAAGGTACTTGGTAAACTATGTGGTCATGGTCAGTGGCACATGCCAACTTTGTCAAGGCATTGCGCACAATAGCCGTACCAAGCCACCGGTTTTTTACCTTGTTTATAGGTGGAAGGTCATGCATATTAGATGTTGTCTGTGATTGGGCACCTTGACAGTGGCTGACTCGTGTTACGATTCGTAGAAGATAAAGTTACTTGGTAAACTTTAAAGTCATGGTCAGTGGCACATGCCAATTGTGTCAAGGCATTGCGCAGAATGGCCACACCAAGCCACTAGTATTCTACCTTGTTTATACCTGTAAGGTCATGCATAGTATATCTGCACTGTGATTGGACACTCTGACCGTGGCTGACTCGTGTTATGATTCATAGCCATTTAAGGTACTTGGTAAACTTTGTGGTCATGGTCAGTGGCACATGCCAGCTTTGTCAAGGCATTGCGCACAATAGCTGTTGGGAAAATGCAAGCCTCATGGGAATCATCGACTGAAGCGGAGAGGAAGAGATGACAGTCTGGAATGCGGGGCCGCGGTCCGAGGGAGGAGCGCTGCGAATTAGGATCAGACAAGAACATGAGTGGGCGCGGTGCACATGCTCGAGCGCTGATGTAGGGATCAGTCACCATAACGATGAGAAGATAAGCTGAGCTTTAAGAAGTGGGGACAGTGCCAAGGCACGGGCCGCAAGGCTGAAGCGCCAAGGTACGGACCGGCTGAATCCGTGTACCGCAGCATCGAAGCGCGGGCTGATCAACATGAGAGGAGATTACAGTGGAGATACAAGAACTGAAGGACGGTTGAAAGTGCTGCAGCGTGAGGTTGCTTGTACCGAGGTCGGTTGCCTGTGCTTGCCGCAGCGCTGGTGTGCGGGCTGGCATGACAATGCGGCCTAAGTACTTCAATACATCTGAGTGGTCGCTGAAGACTGAGACGATAAGCAGGATGATGAACAGCGACAAAGAGTTGTGGCGGGCCATAAGGCCGAGCTTGAGTAGGGGCAGGGCGAGAGCCCGGGCTGAGAAACGAAGCATGATAATTGATTGATAACTGAATGACCACAAAAGGGTAGCTCCTAATACACGAGGTACGCACATATATAGTAGCTTCTATTCTAGGTCTAAGCCTATGGCGGGTGGTACGCTAGTCGTAACCGTAGCCACGCTGCTACTACTGCGGCTGACACCGATGACGGAGTCGCGGAGCGACTCCGCCTGAGTCCTTGAACGAGAGGCCGAGGCGTGGAGGCATTGATAGTGCCGGTGCCGGCTGGCTTCTCCAACGGATCAGAGCCGTCGGACGTCTTTGGCGCGTAGTGAAGACCGAGGCGCTCTTTTGTTGGTGGTGATCGGGTGGGATGTGCGGAAGGTGGCAACCGTTGGCCCGGTTGCGCGGGAGTAGGTGTCGGCCATTGGGGAGCTGCCGGCTAGATTCCTCGCGGTACAGTGCTTGAGCCGAACCAGTGGAATATTCCGGAGGGTATTCCAGGATATGGGCTCCGAGGGGGCAATCCAGTACTAGGGAGTACTTCATAAAGAATTCTTTCGTCGGGTTGCAGAGTGCCTTGTACCCATTGATCTTTTTGCTGACAGGTCCCCTCAATGGTGCAAGGCACGACAATTATGGAGTTGCAAAGGAGTCGTTTTCTGAAGGCTACAGTATTGATTTTGATGGACTTGGCAGGATGGCGAAGTGAGTGGGGTAGTGAGGAGGAGGAGGCAGGAGTATAGAGGTGGAAAGGGATTAGGTTTGCATGATGCGCCATTGAGAAGAGATGTGTGGTTTGTTGCAGCGGGGATGCGGAGGGTGGAGTAGATGAGAGGGAGCACTTGTTGCTACCGTTGAACAAGAGTTTGGCTTGTGGAGGCGGATGTGGTGGCACATAGTTCTGCTGCTGTAGTTTGCAACTGTGGGATAGGCAGAGGTAGCCGGAGCAGATGCAGATGATACCTTGCTAATTTTATGGGATTGATGCCACTGAGTGTTGTACTGGTGGCTGCTTGCTGTCGTCTGGAGTCGCGGTCTTGATGGTGCCGAGTAACCAGGTATGTTTGTCACATCGTGGAGGAGGGGTTGAGGTTTGCTGATTATGTTGTTTCAAGAGTACTGGGAAGCATTAAAAGGTGTGAAGCCAATTGAGAGGTTGACAGGCACCGCTGTTGAACAGTAGGAGGGATGCTGGTTTTGTTTGAGGGAAGGAGCCTGATGATGTGAGACCGTGGATGAAGTTGAGCAGTTTAGGCAAGCTGCCGTCGTTTGTCCAGGGTGAGTCTGTGCCTATTGCTGGATGTTGTGCGGCTGTATGTGCCAGGAACCTCTGGTGCGAGGATGGCTGCATTGCGAATGCGAAGTCGACTGAGACCAGTGGACCAGAGGACCTTGAAGGATGACTGGTTGTTGATGCTACAGAGGTGAGGTTCCTCTTGAGTTGCTCGAGTTTTTGCTTCTGTTGTTGGTAATACTGGTTGACAGGAGATGGAGTGAGAGCGTAGTTCCAAAGAGAGCTGTTGTTGATGTATGGTGTGAGCGTTGTTGCTGATGGTGATCGATGCTCCGTGCTGGAGGGAGATGTGGTAGGAACGGAGAAGTACCAGGTGCGTTGTGAAGGGTAGGAGCAATCAGAGGAACAAACATAACTGTTGTGCCACATGGAAGGATCTGCTGTTGTGTTGGTATGTTTGGGGAAAGGATGTTGTTTTCGATTGTGAGAAGGGAGCTGCTTCATGAAGGACCCATTGATGATGTTGAATCTACTGTTGTTGCTGCTGCTGCTATTGCTGTGGTTGCTGGTGTGACTCTTGCTGCTGCTGCTGCAGGACAGGGTGAAACCATAGAGGAGAGTTGTTTCCTTTTGAAGATGATGTGGCACGTGATAGGTACATATTTTTGAGAAGCTGTTGCTTGTGAAGGGAGAAAAGGGGCGGTCAAGGGGATAGATTAGTCTGTCGCGCCGCAGGAGAGAGTGAGTTGTGGCTGATTGTGTTTGCTGCGGATGCAAATGTTGCTTCCTGCTGTGCTGATTCTGCTGCTGCTGTGGCTGCTGCGATGGTGTTGCGAGGATGATAGAGGGAGAGAGTCGACAGAGGGGACAGGTGGTTCTGTCGCGCAGGAGAGTTGATGTTAACTTGAACTGCCGGCGGTTGCACTGCTGCGGATGAGGAATGTACAGAGGAGGAGTAATGCCATGTTGCCAGGGAGGTAAGGCTGCTGAGCGAAGATGCAGTGCTGTTACTGTCGTTGTCGTGCCTACGCTGCACGATTGTGCAAGGAAGACGAGAACTGCATGTGCGCTTTGGGACGGCGTTTCTGGCGTCAGGCATGTTGTGATAAAGAGGTAGCGAGTAGGGACATATTGAAGAATCTTTCAGCTCTGATACCATGTTGGGAAAATGCAAGCGTCATGGGAATCATCGACTGAAGCGAAGAGGAAGATATGACAGTTTGGAATGCGGGGTTGCGGTCCGAGGGACGAGCACTGCAAATTAGGATCAGACAGGAACATGAGTGGGCGCGGTGCACATGCACGAGCGCTGATGTAGGGATCATTCACCATAACAATGAGAAGATAAGCTGGGCTTGAAGAAGTGAGGGCAGTGCCGAGGCGCGGGCCGCGAGGCCGAAGCGCCAAGGCACGGGCCGGCAGAATCCATGTGCCGCAGCGTCGAAGCGCGGGCTGATGAACATGAGACGAGACTGCAGTGAAGATACAAGAACCAAAGGGCGGTTGAAGGTGCCGCAGCGTCAGGTTGCCAGTTCCAAGGTCGGTTGCCTGTGCTTGCCGCAGAGCTGGTGGCGGGCCGGCACAACAATGTCGCCCAAGTACTTCTATACATCTTTGTGGACGCTGAAGACTGAGATGATGAGCAGGATGATGAACACCAACAAAGAGTTGTGGTGGGCCATAAGGCCGAGCCTGAATGATAACTGGATGACCACAAAAGGGTAGCTCCTAGTACATGAGGTACGAACATATATAGTAGCTTCTATTCTAGGTCGGGCAGTACGCTAGTCATAACCGTAGCCGCCTTGCTGCTACTACGGCTGCCGTCGATGACGGAGTCGCAGAGCGACTCCGCCTAAGTCCTTGGATGAGAGGACAGAGCATGGAGGCATTGGTAGTACCGGTGCCGGCTGGCTTCTCCAACGGATCAGAGCCGTCGGACGTCTTTGGCGCGTAGTGAAGACCGAGGCGCTCTTTCGTTGGTGGTGAGCGGGCGGGATGTGCAGAAGGTGGCAACCGTTGGCTCGGTCGCGCGGGAGCAGGTGTCGGCCATTGGGGAGCTGCCGGCTGGATTCCTTGCGGTACAGTGCTTCAGCCGAACCAGTGGAATATTCTAGAGGATATTCCAGGATAAGGGCTCTGAGGGGGCAATCCAGTACTAGAAGGTACTTCGTAAAGAATTCTTTCGTCGGGTTGCGGAGTGCCTTGTACCCATTGATCTTTTTGTTGACAAAAGCCGTGCCAAGCCACCAGTTTTTTACCTTGTTTATGCCTGCAAGGACATGCCTATAACATCTGAACTGTGATTTGGTACTCTGACCATGGCCGACTCGTGTTACGATTCGTAGAGGTTAAAGTCACTTGGTAAACTTTGTGGTCATGGTCAGTGGCACATGCCAACTTTGTCAAGGCATTGCGCACAATAGCCACACCGCGCCACCAGTATTCTAACTTATTTACACCGGCAAGGTCATGCCCAGTATATCTGCACTGTGATTGGACACTCTGACCCTGGCTGACTCGTGTTATGATTCATAGCCGTTTCAGGTACTTGGTAAACTTTGTGGTCATGGTCAGTGGCACATGCCAACTTTGTCAAGGCATTGCGCACAATAGCCGTGCCGAGTCACCGGATTTTTTCCTTGCTTATACCTGCAAGGTCATGCATATTAGATGTACGCTGTGATTGGACATTCTGTCCATGGCTGACTCTTGTTATGATTCATAGCCGTTTATGGTACTTGGTAAACTTTGTGGTCATGGTCAGTTGAACATGCCAACTTTGTCAATGCATTGCGCACAATAGCCGTGTCAAGCACAAAGTGCAGATATACTGGGCATGACCTTGCAGGTATGAACAAGGTAGAATACTGGTGGCTCGGTGTAACTATAGTGCGCAATGCCTTGACAAAGTTGGCATGTGCCATTGACCAAGACCACAAAGTTTACCAAGTACCTTAAACGGCTATGTTTCATAACACGAGTCACTCACGGTCAGAGTTTCTAATCACAGTGCAGATATACTAAGCATGACCTTTACAGGTATAAAGAAGGTAGACTAATAGTGGCTTGGTATGGCTATTGTGTGCAATGCCTTGACAAAGTTGGCATGTGCCACTGACCATGTCCACAAATGTATCCAAGTGACTTTTACTTCTATTCATCATAACACGAGTCAGCCACAGTCAGAGTGTCCAATCACAGTGCAGATGTACTAGGAATGATCTTGCAGGTACAAACAAGGTAGAATACTGGTGGCTTGGCACGGCTGTTGTGCGCAATGCCTTGAAAACATTGGCATGTGCCACTGACCATGACCACAAATTTTTCCTAGTACCCTAAATGGCTATAAATCATAACACGAGTCAGCCACGGTCAGAGTGTCCAATCACAGTGCAGATGTACTAGGCATGATCTTGCAGGTACAAACAAGGTAGAATACTGGTGGCTCGGTGTGGCTATTGTGCGCAATGCCTTGACAAAGTTTGCATGTGCCTCTGACCATGACCACAAAGTTTACCAAGTGACTTTAACTTCTACGAATCATAACACGAGTCAGCCACGGTGAGAGTACCCAATCACAGTGCACATCTAATATGCATGACCTAGCAGGTATAAACAGGGTAAAAAACCGGTGGCTTGGCACGGCTATTGTGCGCAATGCCTTGACAAAGTTGGCATGTGCCACTGACCATGACCACAAAGTTTACCAAGTACATTAAACGGCTATGAATCATAACACGAGTCAGCCACGGTCAGAGTGTCCAATAGCAATGCAGAAATACTGGGCATGAACTTGTAGGTATAAACAAGGTAGAATACTGGTGGCTCGGTGTGGCTATTGTACGCAATGCCTTGACAAAGTTGGCATGTGCCACTGACCATGACCACAAATATATCCAAGTGACTTCTACTTCTATTGATCATAACAAGAGTAAGCCACAGTTAGAGTGTCCAATCATAGTGCAAATGTACTAGGCATGATATTTCAGGTACAAACAAGGTAGAATACTGGTGGCTCGGTGTGACTATGGTGTGCAATGCCTTGACAAATTTGGCATGTCCCACTGACCATGAACACAAATGTATCCAAGTGACTTGAACTTCTATTGGTCATAACACGAGTCAGCCACGGTCAGAGTGTCCAATCACAGTGCAAATATACTGGGCATGACCTTGCAGGTACAAACACGGTAGAATACTGGTGGCTCGGTGCGGCTATTGTGCGCAATGGCTTGACAAAATTGGCATGTGCCACTGACCATGACCACAAATGTATCCAAGTGACTTTTACTTCTATTGATCATAACACGAGTCAGCCATGGTCAGAGTGTCCAATCACAGTGCAGATGTACTAGGCATGATCTTACAGGTACAAACAAGATAGAAGACTGGTGGCTCGGTGTGGCTATTGTGCGCAATGCCTTGACAAAGTTTGCATGTGCCCCTGACCATGACCACAAAGTTTACCAAGTGACTTTAACTTCTACGAGACAAAACTCGAGTCAGCCACGGTCAGAGTACCCAATCACAGTGCACATCTAATATTCATGACCTTGCAGGTATAATCAGGGTAAAAAACCGGTGACTTGGCACGGCTATTGTGTGCAATGCCTTGACACAGTTGGTATGTGCAACTGACCATGACCACAAAGTTTACAAAGTACATCAAACGGCTATGAATCATAACACGAGTCAGCCACGGTCAGAGTGTCCAATCAAAGTGCAGATATACTAAGCATGACCTTACATGTATAAACAAGGTAGAATACTGGTGGCTTGGTGTGGCTATTGTGCGCAATGCCTTGACAAAGTTGGCATGTGCCACTGACCATGACCACAAAGTTTACCAAGTGACTTTAACTTCTACGAATCGTAACACGAGTCAGCCACGGTCAGAGTTTCCAATCACAGTGCAGATATAATAGGCATAACCTTGCAGATATAAACAAGGTAGAATACTGGTGGCTCGGTGTAACTATTGTGCGCAATGCCTTGACAAAGTTGGCATGTGCCACTTACCATGACCACAAAGTTTACCAAGTACCTTAAACGGTTATGAATTATAACACGAGTCAGCCACGGTCAGAGTGTCTTATCACAGTACAGATATACTGGGCATGACCTTTACATGTATAAAGAAGGTCGAATACTGGTGGCTCGGTGTGGCTATTGTGTGCAACTCCTTGACAAGGTTGGCATGTGCCACTGACCATGTCCACAAATGTATCCAAGTGACTTTTACTAATATTGATCATTACACGAGTCAGCCACAGTCTGAGTGTACAATCACAGTGCAGATGTAGTAAGCATGACCTTGCAGGTATAAACAAGGTAGAATACTGGTGGCTCGGTGTGGCTTTTGTGCACAATGCTTTGACAAAGGTGGCATGTGCCACTTGTCACGAATTTGGAGTGAAGCGAGACACGGAGCGGAAGCAACGTGGGAGGTGGCAAGTCAAAATGGAATGGAAGCGAACGAGAGAAAGAAATGATGATTGACTGAATGAAGGAAGCGAAGTACAAGAGGCATCAGACTACCTTTAATAGTGTTTGTCCCTAGGCCTAGTGGCTTGTCTGACTAACCTAAGGCATGTACGCCTGCTAAGGTGGGCGGTGTTATGCATGTAGCTGCAACCACCGCGCTGCTGTGGTTGCTTCAGTTGTATGCGGAGTCACGTTGCGACTCTGCACGTTCTTAGTTGTGCAGCCCTTCTTGTGGAAGGGCTGCGGTCCATGGGACTTCCGAGCTGGGGAGGTCCGACGCACGACACAGGGACCTATCGCGTAGCTGGGACCGAGGCGCGCTCTTCGTTGGAGATGGTTGGTCGTGGGTTGACCGTTTGGCAGATGGTCAGCGCGCGACGTCCGTTGGTGGAGCACGTGGGCTAGTTCGGTGGCCGACTGCTGCTTCGAAAGAGGCTTGGTCGGTTTTACCGCCCAAGTCATTTGGTCGATGGCCGGAGATGAGCTCGTGCGAGACGTGGGCAGACGAGTGAATTCTAGTTCCAGCTTCGGAGGTGGCAGGGGCAATGCGGTAACAAGAAGGGGTAGGAGGGAGAGTCCGGATGCGCCGTGTGGTTCTTGAAGATTATTCAGACAGCCCCCGGCAAGACCATACGGCGAGAAGGTGATGTCCCAGAGAAGATGATGCTGCTGTTGTTGTTGGCCGCCCACAAGGGAACAGGGGACATCCGCCACAGATGCCTTGGGAGGACAGCGCCTTGGAGGCAGGAGTAGATGCTTGACAGTCGCCCGTACTGCGACAAGGCACGGACAGGACAGACCGGAAAAGAGAGGTAGAGGAAGGAGGTGCAGTTGGACAGAGGCGAAGAGGAACAGGAAGCCTGCAAAAAGGAGAGAGATGGGAAGAGTGAATCCTCGGGTCCATGGAGGAAGGGCAATGATGTGGAAGGAGCCTGGAGTGCTGGGTTGGACGGCAGGAGGATGGACGGATAGATGGAGAAGATTGCTAGTGGGAGCAAGAAGGATGCGCGGCACGGCTTTGGGAGAGGTGCTGTCAGAGCAGGGATTTTCGAGGGCAGCAGGAAGAAGGAAGAGATCAAGGGATGTGGAAGTGAAGGTGAATGAGAGGAGTGTAGATTGGGGCAGAGAACTGTTGAGTGCTGCCGGGATGAGAATGTTGCCGATGGGATTGGAGCCAGTAGAAGATGAAGGAGACATGGCTGCTGGGGCAGGGATGGAGTTGGGAGCTAGAGGCGGTGATGGTAAGAGGGTAGGAGGGGAGAAGTCATGTGGAGAGGCACATGAGGCGAAAGTAGGAGTAGTTTCCGGTGTCAGGGCAGAGGTTGGCGAGGCATTGAAGAAGTTAGGTGGAGACAGAAAAGGTGGAATGTGCAGCGAATGAGGTAGGAAGCCCGGGGGAACAGGGCAGTGAGGAAGAGGTGCACGTGGAGCTGGAGGTCCGGGAGGAGCTGGAGGAGGAGTTGGAGGCGTCAGTGGAGCTGGAGGTGCCGGAGGAGCTGGAGGAGAAGGTGGAAGCGTCGGTGGAGCTGGAGGTGCCGAAGGAGCAGGAGGAGGAGTTGGAGGCGTCGGTGGAGCTGGAGGTGCCGGAGGAGCTGTAGGAGGAGTTGGAGCCATCAATGGAGCTTGAGGTGCCGGAGGAGCTGGAGGAGGAGTTGGAGGCGTCGGTGGGGTCGATGGTGCTGTTGGGACGTTGGAGAAGGGAAGGTAGTCAAGGATGGAAGGTGAGCTGTAGTTGGGTGGAGGAGGAGGGCCGACGTCACGGCCCGCGTAGAAGTCCTGGAGCCAGTGGAAATGGACTTCCAAGAAGAGAGCCATGGCTCTTCAGAAAGTCGCCCGGAAGGAGATGGAGGTGAGGCCGGAAGCCGGACGGAGGCTATCAGAGCAGAGGCAATGTCGTCATGCGGACAGCCGCCCGCAAGCGAGGGAAGGGGCACACGAAAAAAAGCTTGAAGCGCTGAAGGGTGGGTGGGTGGGTGAAACAGGCTGTAGAATCGTGAAGGCTCGATACCATGTCAGGCATTTGGAGTGAAGCGAGACACGGAGCGGAAGCAACGTGGGCGGCAAGTCAAAATGGAACGGAAGCGAACGAGAGAGAGAAATGATGATTGACTGAATGAAGGAAGCAAAGTACAAGAGGCATCAGACTACCTGTAATAGTGTTTGCGCCTATGCCTAGCGGCTTGTCTGACTAAGCTAAGGCGTGTACGCCTGCTAAGGTGGGCGGTGTGATGCATGTAGCTACAACCACCGCGCTGCCGTGGTCGCTTCTGTTGTATGCAGAGTCGCGTTGTGACTCTGCACGTTCTTAATTGTGCAGACCTTCTTGTGGAAGGGCTGCGGTCCATGGGACCTCCGAGCTGGGGAGGTTCGACGCACGACAGAGGGACCTGCCGCGTAGCTGGGACCGAGGCGCGCTCTTCGTTGGAGATGGTTGGTTGTGGGTTGACCGTTCGGCGGATGGTCAGCGCGCGACGTCCGTTGGTGGGGCACGTGGGCTGGTTTGGTGGCCGGCTGCTGCTTCGGAAGAGGCTTGGTCGGTTTTACTGCCCAAGCCATTTGGTTGATGGCCGGAGATGAGCTCGTGCGAGACGTGGGCAGACGAGTAATTTCCAGTTCCAGCTTCGGAGGTGGCAGGGGCAATGCGGAAACAAGAAGGGGTAGGAGGGAGAGTCCAGATGCGCCGTGTGGTTCTTGAAGATTATTCTGACACCACTGACCATGAACACAAAGTTTACCAAGTATGAATCATAACACGAGTCAGCGACGGTCAGAGTGTCCAATCAAAGTGCAGATGTACTAGGCATGATCTTGCAGGTGTAAACAAGGTAGAATACTGGTGTCTCAATATGGCTATTGTGCGCAATGCCTTGACAAATTTGTCATGTGCCACTGACCATGACCACAAAGTTTACCAAGTGACTTTAACTTCTACGAATCGTAACACGAGTCAGCCACGGTCAGAGTGTCCAATCACAGCGCACATCTAATATACATGACCTTGCAGGTATAAACAAGGTAAAAAACCGGTGTGTTACCCCTTTTTTTGCCGCGCTCGTCGTAGTTCCGCGATGTCACTTCACTTCCACGCCTTACATGTTGTCCTCCGCAAATCTCCTCTTTTTGCACCCCATAAGACTTCATTCCACATTCCCCCTGACACATTGGCACCTTTGATCACTCACACGTGGTCTTTCCTCCCATC
Organism: Penium margaritaceum; assembly: GCA_023375785.1. Taxonomy (NCBI): domain Eukaryota; kingdom Viridiplantae; phylum Streptophyta; class Zygnematophyceae; order Desmidiales; family Peniaceae; genus Penium; species Penium margaritaceum. Next base: position 175,452 of record SZWC01002457.1, on the reverse strand, counting down.
ACCTCACCCCTCTGACATGGCAATTCCGCGGAACTCCATCACCCCCTCCTGGAACACCCCTATTCCACGGATTTGGCTTTCCCATAATGTCCCTGACATGGCAATTCCGCGGGTACACACATGGCCCACTTTGGCAGCCCCTCTTCCGCGGATTTGGCTTCCCCCTGGTGTCTCTAACATGGCAATTCCGCGGATACACACATGGCCCACTTTTGCAGTCCCCTTTCCGCGGATTTGGCACCCTCTACACCCATAAAACAGGCCCATTCCGCAGTCCCATCCCCTAGTCACTTTGGCAACACCCTTATTGCGGATTCCATCACTCCGCTAAAGCATAGAACATGGCAAATCCACGGAACCAAGACATAGACACAGAAATCACGCGGCGGAGGCCCAATAGGCTTCCTTCCGCTCTCTTGAGAGTTGTCCAAGGGCCACCCATTCACTTCCGCGGTCACTTGGGCACTCTTCCGCGCTCTTCACTTGTGTCAGGCCAGTCTTGTGAGTGGTCCCGCGGAACACCTCTTGTCATCTTCAGAGTCCTCAGATTCACTTGCGGATTCCATGGTGACAGAGTGCTGAGATGAAGGAGAGAGTGAGGCAAGGTTGTGAGGCAATAAGCTTGATTAACTCATGTCAACTGAACACAAGTCCACAAGCCCGAATCCCAAGTCCGAATCACACATTCGAAACTGATGGAACTAAGCCCATTATATAGTCCGCTACACCCTTCCCCGCCGTGCCGCGGCCCCTATGCATTCACACCCACTACCACCAGTACTATATTCCCATCCGCAAAGCAAGTGCCACCATTGCTTCCTCCTTGCTCATCGCACCGCCTCCCGCCACTTCTTGGTCTTCGCGCCTTGTGGTTCCCGCCATTCTTGGTCCGGTTGTCTTCCCGCGTCTTGTACAACACTTCCGCACCTTGTGTGACCCCTTCTTTTGTCCGAACCACTTGTGCCTCTTGTTCCGCCCTCACACGCCTCTCCTCCAAACATCAAATCCGCGGATACACTTGGAGGCCTCTTTCCGCGCCCCTCTTTCCCACACAGGTGACCCCAACACCATCAGAAATGTGGCAAATCCGTGGGTCAACACTATGGCAACTTTCCGCCTCTTCCGCGGCACTGTAACTTGCCTCTCTGTTGTTACTGGCAAGGCAATTCCGTGGGTTAGGCACCCACCACCATTCCGCAGCACTTCCTTCTCACCTTAGCCACAAAACACCTTCCCAAACATGCCCATTCTGCTCCTGACCATCATGGCACTTTCTCACGCCCTCCGCGCACCCAAAACTTGCTCCGATAGCCTCCCAAACAACCCAAATCCGCGGCTGAACCTTGCACCATGTTTTGAGGCCTTCCGCAGACCCCAAAGTCGCCCAACTTCCCCTCCCAAGTTACCTAATCCGCAGACACACCCCCTGCCCTCGTTTTGCCTCTTCCGCGGAACCCCAAATATGAAGCCATTGTTAATGAACAGCCAATTCCGCGGGTCTACCACCAGGCACAATTCCAGCCTTCCCCACACCCATAAACAGCCCAACACAAGCCCGGAAAGATGCCCATTCCGCCCCTCCACCATGAGGATCAACTGTGGTTCTCTCCCTTTGCCCAAAGACCACCCCTCACTCGCCTCAACTCCATCGCGGAAGTCCATGACTCGGTCTCCCTCGCGGTATATTTGCGTGTGCGGCAGATTTCATGTAAACACATGTAGGTGCGTGTAGGTGTGTGTAAGTGCGTGTAGGTACGTGTAGATGCATGTAAGTATGGGTAAGTTTGTGTAAGTGAATGTGAGTTCGTGTAAGGATGTGTAAGTGAGTGTAAGTGTGTGTAAGTGTGTGTAAGTGTGTGTAAGTGCATATAAGTGCGTGTAAGTGCGTGTAAGTGCGTGTAAGTGTGTATGAGTGCGTGTAAGTGCGTGTTAGTACGTATGAGTGTGTGTAAGAGTTTGTAAGTGCATGTAAGTGTGTGTAAGTGTGGTTTAAGTTTGTGTAAGTGAGTGTAAGTATGTGTAAGTACGTGTAAATTCGTATAAATGTGTGTAAGTACGTGTAAGTGCTAAAAGTGCGTAAAAGTGCGTGTTAGTGCGTATAAGTATGTATAAGTGTGTGTAAGTGCAGTTTAAGTTCGTGTGAGTGCGTGTAAGTCCGTGTAAGTGTGTGTAAGTGCGTGTAAGTACGTGTAAGTACGTGTAAGTACGTGGAAGTGCAAGTAAGCGTGTGAAAGTATGTGTAAGTGCATGTAAGCACGTGTAAGTGTGTGTAAGTGTGTGTAAGTGAGTGTAAGTGGGTGTAAGTCGAGTAAGTTCAAGTAAGTGCGTATAAGTACGTGTAAGTGTGCGTAAGTGCGTGTAAGTGCTTGTTAGTGGGTATAAGTGTGTGTAAGAGCATGTAAGTGCGTGTAAGTACGTGTAAGTTTGTATAAGTGTGTGTAAGTGTGTCTTAAGTGCGTGTACGTGCATGCAAGTGTGTGTAAGTGCGAATAAGTACGGTTTACGTTCTTGTAAGTGTGTGTAAGTGTGTGTAAGTGCGTGTAAGTGCATCTAAGTGCATGTAAGTACGTATACGTGTAGTTTAAGTGGGTGTAATTTTGTGTAAGCTCGTGTAAGTGCGTGTAAGAGTGTATAAGTGCATGTAAGTACGTGTAAGTATGTGTAAGTGTGTGTAAGTCCGTGTAAGTGCATGTAAGTGTGTGTACGTACGTGCAAGTGCGTGTAAGTGTATGTTAGTGCATATAAGTGTCTATAAGTACGTGTAAGTACGTGTAAGTGCATGTAAGTGCGTATAAGTGCGTGTAAGTGCGTGTAAGTACGGATACATACGTGTAATTGCGTGTAAGTTTGTGTAAGTGAATGTCAGTTCGTGTAAGTGCCTGTAAGTGCGTATAAGTGTGTGTAAGTGTGTGAAAGTGCATGTGAGTGCGTGTGAGTACGTGTGAGTACTCGTAAGTATGTGTAAGTACGTGTAAGTGCGTGTAAGTGCGTGTAAGTNCGTATACGTGCAGTTTAAGTGGGTGTAATTTTGTGTAAGCTCGTGTAAGTGCGTGTAAGAGTGTATAAGTGCATGTAAGTACGTGTAAGTATGTGTAAGTGTGTGTAAGTCCGTGTAAGTGCGTGTAAGTGTGTGTACGTACGTGCAAGTGCGTGTAAGTGTATGTTAGTGCATATAAGTGTCTATAAGTACGTGTAAGTACGTGTAAGTGCATGTAAGTGCGTATAAGTGCGTGTAAGTGCGTGTAAGTACGGATACATACGTGTAATTGCGTGTAAGTTTGTGTAAGTGAATGTCAGTTCGTGTAAGTGCCTGTGAGTGCGTATAAGTGTGTGTAGGTGTGTGAAAGTGCATGTGAGTGCGTGTGAGTAGGTGTGAGGACACATAAGTATGTGTAAGTACGTGTAAGTGCGTGTAAGTGCGTGTAAGTACGTATCAGTGCGTGTAAATGCATGTAAGTACGTGTAAGTACGTGTAAGTGTGTATAAGTGTGTGTAAGTGCGTGTAAGTGCATGTAATTGCGTGTACTTGTGGTTTAAGTATGTGTAGGTTCGTATATGTGCATGTAGGTGCGTACATTGATGTTGAAGTGCGTGTAAGTGTGTGTAAGTGCGTGTAAGTAAGTGTAAGTGTGTGTAAGTGCGTGTAAGTGCGTGTAAGTGTGTGTAAGTGCGTGTAAGAGCGTTTAGTGCATGTAAAAGCGTGTAAGTGCGTATAAGTGTGTGTCAGTGCGTGTAAGTGCATGTAAGTGCATGTAAGTGCGTGTAAGTATGTCTAAGTGTGTATAAGTGCATGTAAGTGCGTATAAGTGTGTGTAAGTACGTGTAAGTGCGTGTAAGTGTGTGTAAGTGCATATATGTACGTGTAAGTGCGTGTAAGTGCTTGTAAGTGCGTGTACATACGTGTAAGTGCATGTAAGTGTGTGTAAGTGCGTATACGTTTGTGTCACAAATGGTCGCCAAACAACCATAACACGAGATGTGCGAGTGTGTGTAAGTGTGTGTAAGTACGTATAAGTACGTGAAAATGCGTGTGAGTGCGTGTGAGTGCGTATGAGTATGTGTAAGTATGTGTAAGTGCGCATAAGTGTGAAAAAGTGCGTATAAGTGCGTGTCAGTGTGTGTAAGTATGTGTAAGTATGTGTAAGTGTGTGTTAGTGTGTGTAAGTTTGTGTCAGTGCGTGTAAATGTGTGTAAGTGCGTGTAAGTATGTGTAAGCATGTGTAAGAGCATGTAAGAACGTGTAAGAGCGTATAAGTGCATGTAAGTATGTGTAAGTGCATGTAAGTGCGTGTAAGTACGTGTAAGTGCGTATAAGTGCGTATACGTACGTGTAAGTGCGTGTAAGTTCGTGTAAGTGCATGTAAGTGCGTGAAAGTGTGTGTAAGTGCGTGTAAGTGCGTGTAAGTTCGTGTAAGTGCATGTAAGTGCGTGAAAGTGTGTGTAAGTGCGTGTAAGTGCAAGAAAGTGTGTGTAAGTGCATGTAAGTGTGTGTAAGTGCATGTAAGTATGTGTAAGTTTGTGTAAGTACGTGTAAGTTCTTGTGAGTGCGTGTAAATACGTGTAAGTGTGTATAAGTGCGTGTAAGTGTGTGTAAGTGTGTGTAAGTACGTGTAAGTGCGTGTAAGTGCGTGTAAGTACGTATAAGTAGGTGTAAGTGCAAGAAAGTGCGTTTAAGTGCATGTAAGTGCATGTAAGTGCGTGTAAGTACGTGTAAATGTGTGTAAGTGCGTGTAAGTGTATGTAAGTGCGTGTAAGTGCGTGTAAGTGCGTGTAAGTGCGTGTAAGTATGTGTAAGTGCGTGTAAGTGTGTGTAAGTGCGTGTAAGTGCGTGTAAGTGCGTGTAAGTATGTGTAAGTGCGTGTAAGTGTGTGTAAGTGTGTGTAAGTACATGTAAGTGTGTGTAAGTGCGTGTAAGTACGTGTAAGTTTGTGTAAGTGAATATAAGTTTGTGTAAGTGCGTGTAAGTGCATGTTAGTACGTGTAAGTGCGTGTAAGTGCGAGTAAGTGCCTGTAAGTACGTATAAGTATGTGTAAGTGCATGAAAGTGCATGTAAGTGTGTATGAGTGTGTGTAAGTGTGTGTTAGTGCGTGTGAGTGCGTGTAAGAGTGTGTAAGTGCATGTAAGTACGTGTAAGTACGGTTTCAGTTCGTGTAAGTGAGTGTAAGTGCGTGTAAGTACGTGTAAGTGGTGTAAGTGCGTGTAAGTGTGTGTAAGTATGAAAAGTGTGTGTAAGTGCGTGTAAGTGTGTGTAAGTGCGTGTAAGTGCAGTTTAAGTTTGTGTAAGTGCTTCTAAGTACGTGTAAGTGCGTCTAAGAATGTGTAAGTGCGTGTAAGTGCATGTAAGTCCGTGTAAGTGCACTTTAAGTGGATATAATTTCGTGTAAGTTTGTGTAAGTACGTGTAAGTGTGTGCAAGTGTGTGTAAGTGTGTATAAGTGCGTGTAAGTGTGTGTAAGTGCGTGTAAGTGCATATAAGTGCGTATAAGTGTGTGCAAGTGCCTGTAAGTGCGTATAAGTGTGTGCAAGTGTGTGTAAGTGTGTATAAGTGCGTGTAAGTGTGTGTAAGTGCGTGTAAGTGCATATAAGTGCGTATAAGTGTGTGCAAGTGCCTGTAAGTGCGTATAAGTGTGTGTAAGTCCGTGTAAGTGCAGTTTAAGTTTGTATAAGTACGTGTAAGTGTGTGTAAGTAAGTGTAAGTGTATGTAAGTGCATGTAAGTGCGTGTACGTACCTGTAAGTACGTGTAAGTACGTGTCAGTGCAAGTAAGTACATGTAAGCACATGTAAGTGTGTGTAAGTGTGTGTAAGTGCGTGTAAGTGGGTGTAAGTGCGTGTAAGTGCAAGTAAGTGCGTGTAAGTACGTGTAAGTGCATGTAAGCACATGTAAGTGTGTGTAAGTGTGTGTAAGTGCGTGTAAGTGCAAGTAAGTGCGTGTAAGTACGTGTAAGTGCATGTAAGTGCGTGTAAGTACGTGTAAGTACGTGTTAGTATGTGTAAGTGCGTGTAAGTGCGTATAAGTATGTGTAAGTTCGTGTAAGTGTGTGTAAGTGCATGAAAGTGCATGTAAGTACGTGTAAGTGTGTGTAAGTGCATGTAAGTGCAGTTTAAGAACGTGTAAATATGTGTAAGTGCGAGTAAGTGCATGTAAGTGCATTTAAGTACGTGTATGTGCGTGTAAGTGCAGTTTAAGTGTATGTAGTTTTGTGTAAGTTTTAGCAAGTGCGTGTAAGTTCGTGTAAGTGCGTGTAAGTGCGTGTAAGTGTGTGTAAGTGCGTGTAAGTGCGTGTAAGTATGTGCAAGTGCGTGTAAGTGCGTGTTAGTGCATGTAAGTATCTGTAAGTACGTGTAAGTGTGTGTAAGTGCATGTAAGTGCGTGTAAGTGCGTTTAGGTGCGTGCAGGTGCCTGTAAGTGCATGTAAGTGCGTATAAGTGCGTGTAAGTGCGTGTAAGTGCGT
>SZWC01002457.1:140841-154312 GCA_023375785.1 Penium margaritaceum | reverse complement strand
CGTGTAAGTGCGTGTAAGTGCGTTTAAGTGCGTGTAAGTACGTATAAGTGTGTGTAAGTGCGTGTAAGTTTGTGTAAGTGCGTGTAAGTGCATGTAAGTGCATGTAAGTGCGTGTAAGTGCGTGTAAGTGCATGTAAGTGCGTGTAAGTGCATGTAAGTGCGTGTAAGTACGTATAAGTTCGTATAAGTACGTGTAAGTTCCTGTGAGTACGTGCAAGTACGTGAAAGTGCGTGAAAGTGCATGTAAGTGCGTGTAAGTGCAAGAAAGTGTGTGTAAGTGCGTGTAAGTGCGTATAAGTACGTGTAAGTTTGTGTAAGTTCATGTAAGTTCCTGTGAGTGTGTGTAAGTGCATGTAAGTGCGTGTAAGTGCATGTAAGTGTGTGTAAGTGCGTATAAGTGCGTGTCATCTCATATAAGTACGTGTAAGTACGTGTAAGTTCAAGTAAGTACGTGTAAGTGTGTGTAAGTGCATGTAAGTGTATGTAAGCATGTGTAAGTGCGTGTAAGTGTGTGTATGTGCGTGTAAGTGCGTGTAAGTGCGTGTAAGTGCATGTAAGTGCGTGTAATTGCATGTAAGTGTGTTTAAGAAGGTGTAAGTGCGTGATAGTGTGTGTAAGTACGTGTAAGTACGTGTAAGTGTATATAAGTACGTGAAAGTGCGTATAAGTGCGTTTAAGTGCGTGTAAGTGCAAGAAAGTGCATGTAAGTGCATATAAGTGTGTATAAGTGCGTGTAAGTACGTGTAAGTTCGTATAAGTGCGTGTAAGTTCCTGTGAGTGTGTGTAAGTGCATGTAAGTGCATGTAAGTACGTGTAATTGTGTGTAAGTGCGTGTAAGTACGTGTAAGTGGGTATAAGTGCGTGTAAGTACGTGTAAGTACGTGTAAGTGCAAGTAAGTGCGTTTAAGTGCATGTATGTGTGTGTAAGTGCGTGTAAGCACGTGTAAGTGTGTGTAAGTGCGTGTAAGTGCGTATAAGTACGTATACGTTCGTGTAAGTACGTGTAAGTTCCTGTGAGTGTGTGTAAGTACGTGTAAGTGCGTGAAAGTGCGTGTAAGTGTGTATAAGTGCAAGAAAGTGTGTGTAAGTGCGTGTAAGTAAGTGTAAGTACGTATAAGGACGTGTAAGTTTGTGTAAGTACATGTAAGTTTCTGTGAGTGTGTGTAAGTGCATGTAAGTATGTGTAAGTGCATGTAAGTGTGTGTAAGTGCATATAAGTGCGTGTAAGTGCATGTAAGTACGTGTAAATACGTGTAAGTGCAAGTAAGTACGTGTAAGTGTGTGTAAGTGCGTGTAAGTATATGTAAGTATGTGTAAGTACGTGTAAGTGTATGTATGTACGTGTAAGTACGTGTAAGTACGTGTAAGTGCGTATAAGTGCGTGTAAGTACGTGTAAGTGCGTATAAGTGCCCTTAAGTGGGTGTAAGTGCGTGTGAGTGTGTGTAAGCACGTGTAAGTACATGTAAGTGCGTGTAAGTACGTGTAAGTACGTGTAAGTACGTGTAAGTACAAGTAAGTACGTGTAAGTACGTGTAAGTACAAGTAAGTACGTGTAAGTACGTGTAAGTACAAGTAAGTACGTGTAAGTACGTGTAAGTACAAGTAAGTACGTGTAAGTACGTGTAAGTGCGTATAAGTGCGTGTAAGTACGTGTAAGTGCGTATAAGTGCCCTTAAGTGGGTGTAAGTGCGTGTGAGTGTGTGTAAGCACGTGTAAGTACATGTAAGTGCATGTAGGTACGTAAACGTGCGTGTAAGTACGTGTAGGTACGTGTAAGTGCAAGAAAGTGTGTGTAAGTGCATGTAAGTGCGTGTAAGTGCGTGTAAGTATGTGTAAGTTTGTGTAAGTGCGTGTAAGTTCCTGTGAGTACGTGTAAGTGCATGTAAGTGCATGTAAGTGCGTGTAAGTGTGTGTAAGTGCGTGTAAGTATGTGTAAGTGCGTGTAAGTACGAATAAGTACGTGTAAGTACGTGTAAGTACTAGTAAGTGCGTTTAAGTGCATGTAAGTACGTGTAAGTGCGTGTAAGCACGTGTAAGTGTGTGTATGTGCGTGTAAGTGCATGTAAGTGTGTGTAAGTGCATGTAAGTGCGTGTAAGTGTGTGTAAGTACGTGTAAGTGCGTGTAGGTACGTGTAAGTGCGTGTAAGTGCCTGTAAGTGCGTGTAAGTACATGTAAGTGCGTATAATACGTGTAAGTTCGTGTAAGTGAATGTTAGTTCGTGGCAGTGCGTGTAAGTTCGTATAAGTGCGTATAAGTGCGTATAAGTGTGTGTAAGTGCGTGTAAGCGCATGTAAGTGTGTGTAAGTAAGTGTAAGTGCATGTAAGTGTGTGTAATTGCATGTAAGTATGTGTAAGTTTGTGTAAGTGAATGTAAGTTTGTGTAAGTGCATGTAGGTGCATGTTAGTATGTGTAAGTGCGTGTAAGTACGTGTAAGTACTTGTAAGTGCCTGTAGGTACGTGAAAGTGCGTGTAAGTGTGTGTAAGTGCGTGTAAGTGCATGTTAGTGTGTGTGAGTGCGTGAAAGAGTGTATAGGTGCATGTAAGTGCGTGTAAGTGTGGTTTAAAATCGTGTAAGTGAGTGTAAGTGCGTGTAAGTACGTGTAAGTTCGTGTAAGTGCGTGTAAGTGCGTGTAAGTGCTAAACGTGCGTATAAGTGCGTATAAGCGCGTGTAAGTGCGTGTTAGTACAGTTTAAGTTTATGTAAGTGCGTATAAATGCGTGTAAGTGCGTGTAAGTATGTGTAAGTGCGTGTAAGAGTGTGTAAGTGCGTTTACGTGTACTTTAAGTGCATATGATTTTATGTAAGTTCGTGTAAGTGTGTGTAAGTATGTGTAAGTGCGTGTAAGTGCGTGTAAGTGTGTGTAAGTGCGTGTAAGTACGTATAAGTGCATATAAGTGTGTGTAAGTGCGTGTAAGTACGTGTAAGTGCGTGTAAGTGTGTGTAAGTATGTGTAAGTGCGTGTAAGTGCGTGTAAGTGTGTGTAAGTGCGTGTAAGTACGTATAAGTGCATATAAGTGTGTGTAAGTGCGTGTAAGTACGTATACGTGCGTGTAAGTGGGTGTAAGTGCAGTTTACGTTCGTGTAAGTGCGTGTAAGTGCATGTAAGTGCGTGTAAGTACGTGTAAGTATGTGTAAGGGTGTGTAAGTGCATGTAATTGCGTGTACGTACGTGTAAGTACGTGTAAGTACGTGTAAGTACAAGTAAGTACGTGTAAGTACGTGTAAGTGCATATAAGCACGTATAAGTGCGTGTAAGTGTGTGTAAGTGTGTGTAAGTGGGTGTAAGTGCGTGTAAGTGCAAGTAAGTGTGTGTAAGTACGTGTAAGTGCATGTAAGTGTGTGTAAGTGTGTGTAAGTGTGTGTAAGTGTGTGTAAGTGTGTGTAAGTATGTGTAAGTACGTATACTTTCGTGTAAGTACATGTAAGTGCATGTAAGTGCGTGTAAGTGCTTGTAAGTGCGTGTAAGTGCGGTTTATGTTCGTGTAAGTGCGTGTAAGTACGTGGAAGTGCATGTAAGTGCGTTTTAGTGCGTGTAAGTGTGTGTAAGTGCAGTTTACGTGGATGTAATTTTGTGTAAGTTCGTGTAAGTGCGTGTAAGTACGTGTAAGTGTGTGTAAGTGCGTGTACGTGCGTGTAAGTACGTGTAAGTGCGTATAAGTGTGTGTAAGTGCGTGCCTGTACGTATAAGTGCGTATTAGTGCATGTAAGCATCTGTAAGTACGTATAAGTGCGTGTAAGTGCATGTAAGTACGTGTAAGTGTGTATAGGTACCTGTAGGTGCCTGTAAGTGTGTGTAAGTGCATCTAAGGGTGTGTAAGTGCGTGTAAGTACGTGTAAGTGCATGTAAGTGCATGTAAGTGTGGTTTAAGTACGTATAAGTACGTATAAGTGTGTATAAGTGTGTGTAAGTATATGTAAGTGCGTGTAAGTAAGAGTTAGTGTGTGTAAGTGTGTGTAAGTGTGTGTAAGTGTATATAAGTGTGTATTATTGCCTGTAAAAGCGTGTAAGTGTGTGTAAGTATGTGTAAGTGCATGTAAGTATGTGTAAAAGCATGTAAGTGCATGTAAGTATGTGTAAGTGCGTGTAAGTACGTGTAAGTGTGTGTAAGTACATGTAAGTGTGTGTTAGTGCGTGTAAGTGCGTATAAGTGTGTGTAAGTATGTGTAAGTGTGTATGGGTGCGTATAAATGCGTGTAAGTGCGTGTAAGTGCATGTGAGTGCGTGTGAGTGCGTGTAAGTATGTTTAAGTGCGTGTACGTGCGTGTAAGTGTGTGTAAGTATGTATTAGTGTGTGTAATTGCGTGTAAGTGCGTGAATGTGCGTGTAAGTTTGTATAAGTACAAGAATGTGCGTGTAATTGCGTGTAAGTGCGTGTAAGTGCGTACAAGTACGTGTAAGTTTGTGTAAGTGCATGTAAGTTCATATGAGTATGTGTAAGTGCGTATAAATGCATGGAAGTGCATGTAAGTGCGTGTAAGTGTGTGTAAGTGCGTGTAAGTGTGTAGAAGTGCATGTAAGTACATGTAAGTACGTGGAAGTACAAGTAAGTATGTGTAAGTGCATGTAAGTGTGTGTAAGTGTGTGTAAGTACGTGTAAGTGCGTGTAAGTACGTGTAAGTATGAGTAAGTACGTGTAAGTGCATGTAAGTGCGTGTAAGTATGTGTAAGTATGTGTAAGTGTGTGTAAGTGTATTTAAGTGGGTGTAAGTACGTGTAAGTACGTGTAAATACGTGTGAGTACGTGTGAGTACGTGTAAGTTTGTATAAGTGACTGTCAGTTTGTGTAAATGCGTATAAGTACATGTAAGTGCGTGTTAGTGCGTGTAAGTGTGTATAAGTGCGTGTAAATTTGTGTAAGTGTGTGTAAGTGCGTGTAAGTGCATGTAAGTACGTGTAAGTTTGTGTAAGTGAATGTAAGTTCGTGTAAGTATGTGAAAGTGCGTGTAAGTGCGTGTAAGTGCGTGTAAGTGTGTGTAAGTGCGTGTAAGTGCGTGTAAGTGTGTATAAGTGTGTGTAGGTGCGTGAAAGTGCATGTACGTGTGTGTAAGTGTGTATAAGTACAGGTGAGTGCGTGTAAGAGCATGTAAGGGCATACAAGTGTGTGTAAGTGCGGATTAAGTTTGTGTAAGTGAGTGTAAGTGCGTGTAAGTACGTGTAAGTTTGTGTAAGTGCGTGTAAGTGCGTATAAGTGCTAAAAGTGAGTGTCAGTGTGTGTAAGTACGTATAAGTATGTGTAAGTGCATGTAAGTACATGTAAGTGTGTGTAAGTGCGTGTAAGTACGTGTAAGTACGTGTAAGTGCGTGTAAGTGCATGTTAGTGTGTGTAAGTGCGTGTAAGTGCGTGTAAGTACGTGTAAGTGTGTGTAAGTATATGTAAGTACGTGTAAGTACGTATAAGTGCGTGTGAGTGTGTGTAAGTATATATAAGTGCGTGTAAGTGCATGTAAGTGAATGTACGTACGTGTAAGTGTGTGTAAATGAGTGTAAGTTTGTGTAAGTGTGTGTAAATGCGTGTAAAAGTGTGTAAGTGCATGTAAGTATGTGTTACTGCAAGTTAGTGCGTGTAAGTGTGTGTAAGTACGTGTAAGTTTGTATAAGTGCATGTAAGTGCGTGTAAGTGCTTGTAAGTACGTGAAAGTGCGTGTAAGTACGTGTACATGCAAGAAAGTACGTATAAGTACGTGTAAGTGTGTGTAAGTGTGTATAAGTACGTGTAAGTTTGTGTAAGTGCATGTCAGTTCCTGTGAGTATGTGTAAGTGCGTGTACGTGCGTGTAAGTGAATGTAAGTGTGTGTAAGTACGTGTAAGTGCATGTAAGTACGTGTAAGTACGTGTAAGTGCAAGTAAGTATGTGTAAGTGCATGTAAGTACGTGTAAGTGTGTGTAAGCACATGTAAGTGCGTGTAAGTGCATGTAAGTGCATGTAAGTGCGTGTAAGTACGTGTAAGTGCGTGTAAGTGCGTGTAAGTTTGTGTAAGTACGTGTAACTGTGTGTAAGTATGTGTAAGTGCGTGTAAGTGCGTGTAAGTATGTGTGAGTACGTGTAAGTTCGTGTAAGTTCGTGTAAGTGCGTGTAAGTGAGTGTAAGTGCGTGTAAGTGCGTGTAAGTGTGTGTAAGTGCATGTAAGTGCATATAAGTGTGTGTAAGTGTGTTTAAGTGTGTGTAAGTGTGTGTAAGTATGTGTACGTATGTATCAGTGGGTGTAAGTGTGCGTAAGTGCATGTATGTGCGTGTAAGTGCATATAAGTACGTGTAGGTGCGTATAAGTACGTGTAAGTACGTGTAAGTGTGTGTAAGTACGTGTAAGTGGGTGTAAGTATGTGTAGGTGCGTCTAAGCGCATGTAAGTGCATGTAAGTGCGTGTAAGTGCGTGTAAGTGTGTGTAAGTACGTGTAAGTGTGTCTAAGTGCGTGTAAGTGTGTGTACGTGCGCGTAAGTGCGTGTAAGTACGTGTAAGTGCGTGTAAGTGAGTGTAAGTACGTGTAAGTGGGTGTAAGTATGTGTAGGTGCGTCTAAGCGCATGTAAGTGCATGTAAGTGCGTTTAAGTGCGTATAAGTGCATATAAGTGCATATAAGTAAGTGTAAGTGCGTATAATTGCGTATAAGTGCGTGTAAGTGCGTGTAAGTGTAGTGTAAATGCTTGTAAGTGCGTGTTAGTGCGTATAAGTGTATGTAAGTATGTGTAAGTGTATGTAAGTGCGTATAAGTGTATATAAGTACATATAAGTGTGTGTAAGTGCGTGTAAGTGTGTTAGTGCGTGTAAGTGCGTGTTAATGCTTGTAAGTGCTTGTAAGTGTGTGTATGTGCATGTAAGTGCGTATAAGTGCATGTAAGTGTGTGTAAGTACGTGTAAGTGTGTCTAAGTGTGTGTAAGTGTGTGTACGTGCGCGTAAGTGCGTGTAAGTACGTGTAAGTGCGTGTAAGTGCGTGTAAGTGTGTGTAGGTGCATGTAGGGATGCGTAAGTGTATGTACGTGTGTGTAAGTGCGTATAAGTGCGTGTAAGTACGTGTAAGTGCGTGTAAGTACGTGTAAGTGCATGTAAGTGCGTGTAAGTGCGTGTAAGTACGTCTAAGTATGTGTAAGTGCGTGGAAGTTCGTGTAAGTGCATGTAAGTGTGTGTAAGTGCGTGTAAGTGCATGTAAGTGCGTGTAAGTATGTGTAAGTGCGTGTAAGTGTATATAAGTGTGTGTAAGTACATGTAAGTGTGTGTAAGTGCGTGTAAGTACGTGTAAGTTTGTGTAAGTGAATGTTAGTTTGTGTAAGTGCGTGTAAGTGCATGTTAGTACGTGTAAGTGCGTGTAAGTGCGAGTAAGTGCGTGTAAGTACGTTTAAGTATGTGTAAGTGCATGAAAGTGCGTGTAAGTGTATATAAGTTCGTGTAAGTGTGTGTTAGTGCGTGTGAGTGCGTGTAAGAGTGTGTAAGTGCATGTTAGTGCGTGTAAGTACGGTTTCAGTTCGTGTAAGTGAGTGTAAGTGCGTGTAAGTACGTGTAAGTTGTGTAAGTGCGTGTAAGTGTGTGTAAGTACTAAAAGTGTGTATAAGTGTGTGTAAGTGTGTGTAAGTGCGTTTAAGTGCAGTTTAAGTTTGTGTAGGTGCTTCTAAGTACGTGTAAGTGCGTGTAAGAATGTGTAAGTGCGTGTAAGTGCATGTAAGTACGTGTAAGTGCACTTTAAGTGGATATAATTTCGTGTAAGTTCGTGTAAGTGCGTGTAAGTGTGTGCAAGTGTGTGTAAGTGTGTATAAGTGCGTGTAAGTGTGTCTAATTGCGTGTAAGTGCATATAAGTGCGTATAAGTGTGTGCAAGTGCCTGTAAGTGCGTATAAGTGTGTGTTAGTGCGTGTAAGTGCAGTTTAAGTTTGTATAAGTATGTGTAAGTGTATGTAAGTAAGTGTAAGTGTGTGTAAATGCATGTAAGTGCGTGTACGCACGTGTAAGTACGTGTAAGTACGTGTCAGTGCAAGTAAGTGCATGTAAGCACATGTAAGTGTGTGTGTGTGTAAGTGCGTGTAAGTGGGTGTAAGGGCGTGTAAGTGCAAGTAAGTGCGTGTAAGTACGTGTAAGTGCATGTAAGCACATGTAAGTGTGTGTAAGTGTGTGTAAGTGCGTGTAAGTGGATGTAAGTGCGTGTAAGTGCATGTAAGTGCGTGTAAGTAGGTGTAAGTACGTGTTAGTATGTGTAAGTGCGTGTAAGTGCGTATAAGTATGTGTAAGTTTTTGTAAGTGTGTGTAAGTGCATGAAAGTGCATGTAAGTACATGTAAGTGTGTGTAAGTGCATGTAAGTGCAGTTTAAGACCGTGTAAAGACGTGTAAGTGCGTGTAAGTGCATGTAAGTGTGTGTAAGTGCGTGCAAGTGCGTGTAAGTGTGTGTAAATGCATGTAAGTACGTGTTAGTGCGTGTACGTGTGTGTAAGTGTGTGTAAGTGCGTGTAAGTGCGTACAAGTACCTGTAAGTACGTGTAAGTACGTGTAAGTTTGTGTAAGTGACTGTCAGTTTGTGTAAGTACGTATACGTGCGTATAAGTGCATGTAAGTGCGTGTAAGTACGTGTAAGTGCGTATCGGTGTGTGTAAATGCGTGTAAGTGTGTGTAAGTACGTGTAAGTGTGTATGAGTACGTGTAAGTTTGTGTAAGTGAATGTAAGTTTGTGTAAGTACGTATAAGTGCGTGTAAGTGCGTGTACGTGTGTGTAAATGCGTGTAAGTGCGTGTAAGTACGTGTAAGTGCATACAAGTACGTGTAAGTGCGTGAAAGTGCGTGTACCTGTGTGTAAGTGCGTGTTAGTACGTGTGAGTGCGTAAACGAGCATGTAAGGGCATACAAGTGCGTGTAAGTGCGGCTTACGTTCGTGTAGGTGAGTGTAAGTGCGTATAAGTACAAGTAAGTTTGTATAAGTGCGTGTAAGTACGTGTAAGTGGTAAAAGTGTGTGTCAATGTGTGTAAGTACGTGTAAGTAACTATAATTGCTGTTTCAGTTCGTATAAGTGCGTGTAAGTGTGTGTAAGTTTGTGTAAGTGCGTATAAGTGCGTGTAAGTACGTGTAAGTGGGTGTAAGTACGTATGAGTGCGTATAAGTGCATGTAAGTGCGTAAAAGTGCGTATAAGTGCATGCAAGTGCGTGTAAGTGTGTGTAAGTGTGTGTACGTGCATGAAAGTGCATGTAAGTGTGTGTAAGTACGTATAAGTATGTGTAAGTGCATGTAAGTACGTGTAAGTATGTGTTAGTGTGTGTAAGTACGTTAAGTGCGTGTAAGTGCGTGTAAGTGTATGGAAGTACGGGTAAGTGCGTGTAAGTACGTGTAAGTGCGTGTGAGTGCATGTGAGTGTGTGTAAATATGTATAAGTGCGTGTACGTGTGTGTAAGTATATTTAAGTGCGTGTCAGTGCGTGTAAGTGTGTATACATGCGTGTAAGTGCGTGTAAGTGTGTGTAAGTTTGTGTAAGTGTATGTAAATACATATAAGTGTGTGTAAGTGCGTATAAGTACGTATAAGTACGTGTAAGTACGTGTCAGTGCAAGTAAGTGCATGTAAGCACATGTAAGTGTGTGTAAATGCATGTAAGTGCGTATAAGTACGTATAAGTACGTGTAAGTACGTGTCAGTGCAAGTAAGTGCATGTAAGCACATGTAAGTGTGTGTAAATGCATGTAAGTGCGTATAAGTACGTATAAGTACGTGTAAGTACGTGTCAGTGCAAGTAAGTGCATGTAAGCACATGTAAGTGTGTGTAAATGCATGTAAGTGCGTATAAGTACGTATAAGTACGTGTAAGTACGTGTCAGTGCAAGTAAGTGCATGTAAGCACATGTAAGTGTGTGTAAATGCATGTAAGTGCGTATAAGTACGTATAAGTACGTGTAAGTACGTGTCAGTGCAAGTAAGTGCATGTAAGCACATGTAAGTGTGTGTAAATGCATGTAAGTGCGTATAAGTACGTATAAGTACGTGTACGTGTGTGTAAGTATATGTAAGTGCGTGTCAGTGCGTGTAAGTGTGTATACATGCGTGTAAGTGCGTGTAAGTGTGTGTAAGTTTGTGTAAGTGTATGTAAATACATATAAGTGTGTATAAGTGCGTGTAAGTGCGTGTTAGTGCGTGTAAGTGCGTGTAAGTACGTGTAAGTTCGAGTAAGTTCGTGTAAGTACGTGTAAGTGCGTGTAAGTTTGTGTAAGTCCGTGTAAGTGCATGTAAGTGCATGTAAGTGTGTGAAAGTGCATGTAAGTGCGTGTAAGTGCAGTAAAGTGCAAGAAAGTGCATATAAGTGTGTGTAAGTGTGTGTAAGTGCGTAAAGGTATGTGTAAGTTTAAGTAAGTGCATGTAAGTTCCTGTGAGTGTGTGTAAGTGCGTGTAAGTACGTGTAAATGTATGTGAGTATGTGTAAGTGCATGTAAGTACGTGTAAGTACGTGTAAGTGCATGTAAGTGCGTGTAAGTGCATATAAGCATGTGTAAGTGCGTGTAAGTGCGTGTAAGTGCGTGTAAGTACGTGTAAGTGCGTGTAAGTGTGTGTAAGTGCATGTAAGTACGTGTTAGTACGTGTAAGTGCATGAAAGTGTGTGTAAGTGCGTGTAAGTGCGTGTAAGTACATGTAAGTACGTGTAAGTACGTGTAACTTCGTGTAAGTTACTGTCAGTTTGTGTAAGTACGTATACGTGCGTGTAAGTGCGTGTAAGTGCGTGTAAGTGCGTGTAAGTGTGTGTAAGTGCGTGTAAGTGTGTGTAAATGCGTAGAAGTGTGTGTAAGTGCGTGTAAGTACGTGTACGTATGTGTAAGTTCGTGTAAGTGAATATAAGTTTGTGTAAGTGCGTGTGAGTGCGTGTAAGTGCATGTAAGTGCGTGTAAGTTCGTGTAAGTACGTGTAAGTGTGTGTAAATACGTGTAAGTGCGTATAAGTGCGTGTAAGCTAGTGAAAGTACGTTTACATGTATGAAAGTACGTGTTAGTGTGTGTGAGTGTGTGTAAGAGCGTGTAAGGGCATACAAGTGCGTGTAAGTGCTGTTGAAGTTCGTGTAAGTGAGTATAAGTGCGTGTAAGAACGTGTAAGTTCATGTAAGTGTGTGTAAGTGCGTGTAAGTGCTAAAAGTACATGTCAGTACGTGTAAGTGCGTGTAAGTACGTGTAAGTGATATTTAAGTTCGTGTAAGTACGCGTAAGTGCGTGTAAGTACGTGTAAGTTCGTGTAAGTGCGTGTAAGTGTGTATAAGTGCGTGTAAGTACGTATAAGTGTGTATACGTGCGTGCAAGTGTGTGTAAGTGCATACAAGTTTGTGTTAGGGCATGTAAGTGTGTGTAAGTGCGTGTAAGTGTATGTAAGTGCGTGTAAGTGCGTGTAAGTGCGTGTAAGTGTGTATAAGTGCGTGTAAGTACGTATAAGTGTGTATACGTGCGTGCAAGTGTGTGTAAGTGCATACAAGTTTGTGTTAGGGCATGTAAGTGTGTGTAAGTGCGTGTAAGTGTATGTAAGTGCGTGTAAGTACGTATAAGTGTGTGAAGGTGCGTGTAAGTACGTGTAAGTGGGTATAAGTGTGTGTAAGTGTATGTAAGTGCGTGTAAGTGCGTCTAAGTGCGTCTAAGTGCGTGTAAGTGTGTGTACGTGCATATAACTGCGTGTAAGTGCGTGTAAGTTTGTATAAGTGCGTGTAAGTGCGTACATGTGTGTATAAGTGTGTGCAAGTGCGTGTAAGTGCAGGTAAGTATGGTATAAGTGCGTGTAAGTGCGTGTTCTTGTGTATACGTGTATGTAAGTGTGTGTAAGTGCGTATAAGTACGTATAAGTACGTATACATACGTATAAGTGCGTGTAAGTGTGTGGAAGTGCGTGTAAGTACGTCTTAGTGTGTATAAGTGTACGTAAAAGTATGTAAGTACGTGTAAGTGCGTGTAAGTGCATGTAAGGGCGTGTAAGTGCATGTAAGTGCGTGTAAGTGTGTGTAAGTATGTATAAGTGTGTGTAAGTGTGTGTAAGTGAGTGTAAGTACGTGTAAGTGCGTGTAAGTACGTGTAAGTTTGTATAGGTGCATGTAAGTGCTTGTAAGTGTATGTAAGTGCGTGTAAGTGTGTGTAATGGCGTGTAAGTGCGTTTTAAGTTTGTGTAAGTGCGTGTAAGTTCGTGTAAGTGTGTGTAAGTGTGTATAAGTGCGTATAAGTATGTGTAAGTGCAATTTAAGTCCGTGTAAGTATGTGTAAGTACGTGCAAGTACATGTAAGTATGTGTAAGTGCGTGTAAGTGTGTGTAAGTGCGTGTAAGTGCACTTTAAGTGGGTGTTATTTGTGTAAGTTTGTATAAGTGCGTGTAAGTACGTGTAAGTGTGTGTAAGTGCGTGTAAGTGCGTGGAAGTGTGTGTAAGTGCGTGTAAGTGCGTATAAGTGGGTATAAGTGCGTGCAAGTGCGTATAAGTGCGTGTTAGTGCGTGTAAGTATGTGTAAGTGCGTGTAAGTATGTGTACGTGCGTGTAAGTATGTGTAAGTGCGTGTAGGTGCGTGTAGGTATGTGTAAGTGTGTGTAAGTACGTGTAAGTGTGTGTAAGTACGTGTAAGTGCGTGTACGTGTGTATAAGTGTGTGTAAGTGCATGTAAGTGCGTGTAAGTGTGTGTATGTGCGTCTAAGTACGTGTATGTGCATGTAAGTGCGTGTAAGTGCATGTAAGTGGGTGTAAGTGTGTGTAAGTACGTGTAAGTACGTGTAAGTGCGTATAAGTGCGTGTAAGTGCGTATACGTGCGTGTAAGTGTCTGTTAGTATGTGTAAGTGTGTGTAAAAGTGTGTAAGTGCGTGTAAGTGCATGTAAGTGCGTGTAAGTGCATGTAAGTGCATGTAAGTACATGTAAGTGCGTGTAAGTATGTGTAAGTGCGTGTAAGTGCGTGTAAGTGCATGTAAGTGCATGTAAGTATGAGTAAGTGCGTGTAAGTGCGTGTACGTGCTTGTAAGTACGTGTAAGTTTGTGTAAGTGTGTGTAACTGTGTGTAAGTACATGTAAGTGGGTATAAGTGTGTGTAAGTGCGTGTAAGTGTGGTTTAAGTTCGTGTAAGTAAGTGTAAGTGCGTGTAAGTACGTGTAAGTACGTGTAAGTGCGTCTAAGTGCGTGTAAGTGCGTGTAAATAAAGTTTAAGTGGGCGTAATTTCGTGTAAGTTCGTCTAAGTGCGTGTAAGTGAGTGTAAGTACGACTTAGTGCGCGTAAGTGCGCGTAAGTGCGTGTAAGTGCGTATGAGTACGTGTAAGTGCTTGCAAGAGCATGTTAGTGTGTGTATGTCTGTGTAAGTACATGTAAGTGTGTGCAAGTGCGTGTAAGTACGTGTAATTGCGTGTAGGTACGTGTAGGTGTGTGTAAGTGCGTGTCGGTACGTGTAAATGCGTGTAAGTATGGGTAGGTTTGTGTAAGTGAATGTAAGTTCGTGTAAGGGCGTGTAAGTACGTGTAAGTGTGTATAAGTGCGTGTAAGTGCATGTAAGTGCATGTAAGTGCA